>VSMD01008033.1:0-116002 GCA_008750895.1 Mirza zaza | reverse complement strand
CCACAATTAACCTACAAAGGACAACTCATTAGGTTAACAGCAGACCTCTCAGCATAGACTTTACAAACCAGAGGGATTAGGGCTCCATTTTTAGTCTTCTTAAATAGAACAACAGCCAGCCAAGAATTTCATATCCTACAAAACTGTTTCATAAATAATAGAAAAATAGACTTTTGCAGATAAGCAAGTAGTAAGAGAATTTTCACTACTACACCTGCCCTATATGAAATACTCAAAAGTGCATTATACATGGAACAACACAATAGATATCCACTAGTGTAAACGAACCCAAAGTTTAAAGCTCACAGCTCTTATAAAACAATAATACAAGAGAGAAAACAAAGCAATAAATTATTCCCTAACATGATGAACAAAAGAGTCTTCCACATATCAATACTAACATTGAACACAAAAATTTTATGCCCCAATTACAAGATACAGAGTGGCTGAATGAATGAAAAAACATAAGCCAAGTATATGCTGTCTCCAAGAAACACATTATACACAAACACCCACACAGACTCAAAGTAAAAGTAAAAGGGATAGAAAAAAATATTCCACACAAATGGAAACCAAAAATGAGCAGCAGTAACCATTCTCATATCAAAAAAAAAAAAGAAAAAGAAAAAGGAAAAAGAAAAACAGACCTTAAATCAACTATGGTAAAAAACTTCAAAGATCATGGTGGCTCATGCCTGTAATCCTAGCACTCTAGGAGGCTGAAGCAGGTGGATTGCTTGAGGTAAGGAGTTTGAGACCAGCCTAAGCAAAATTGAGAACCATCTCTATTAAAAATACAAAAAATTAGCTGGGGCATAGTGGCCCACACCTGTAGTTCTAGCTAGTCGGGAGCCTGGGGCAGGAGGATAGCTTGAGCCCAAGAGTTTGAGGTTGCTGTGAACTAGGCTGATGCCCATGGTACTGTAGCCCAGGCAACAGAATGAGACTCTGAAAGAAAGAAAGAAAGAAAGAAAGAAAGAAAGAAAGAAAGAAAGAAAGAAAGAAAGAAAGAAAGAAAGAAAGAAAAGTATAAAAATGGCTATTATATTATATAATAGTCAAGGGAGCAATTCACCAAGATGACATAACAGTCCTAAATATATATGTACCTAATACAGGAACTCCCAGATTCATAAATTCTACTACATCTAAGCAAAGAAATAAAGAGAAATATCATAAATACTGGGGGAATTCAACACCCCACTGACAGAACTGGACAGATCATTGAAGCAGAAAATCAATAAAGAAACATTGGACTTAAACAGGACTCTAGAACAAAAGGATCTAGCAGACATTTACAGAACATTCAGCTGAAAAATAAATGGATATACATTCATCCCATCAGCATATGGGACATTTTTCAATATTGATCATATCTTAGGCCATAAAACAAATTTCAGCAAAATCAAAATAATCAAAATCATATTATGTATCTTCTCAGAATACAGTAATAAAAAACTAGAAATCAATTTCAAGAAAAACACTAAAATCTAAACAAAGTTGTGAAAATTAAAAAAACCTGATGCTGAATGATCCTTTGGTCAATGATGAAATTAAGAAGGATATCAAAGGATTCCTCAAACGGAATGACAACAGGGACATAAGCTTTCAAAATCTGTCTAATAAAGCAAAAGTAGTCTTAAGGGGGAAATTCATAGCTTAAATATGTACACCAAAAAGTCAGAAAGATAACTAATTAACAACCTAATGTCATATTTCAAGGAAATAGAAAAAGAAGAGCAAACCAAATCCAAAGACAACAACAAAAAAAAAAAAAAAAAAAAAAAGGAAAGAAAAAAGTGATAACAAAGCTCAGAGCAGAAATAAATGAAATAGAAATAGAAACAAACAAACAAAAAACAAGACAAAGGATCAGTGAAACAAAAAATTGGTCTTTTGAAAAGATAACCAAAATCTATAGACCGCTAACCAGATTAACCAGAAATAGAAGAGAAAAGATTCAAATAAGCTCAATCAAAAATGAAAAAGGAGACATTACAACTGATAGCACATAAATACAAAATATTATTTGTGAATATTATGGAAACCTATACACATACAAACTAGAAAATTTACAAAAAATGGATAAATTCCTGGAAAAACACAACCTCTCAAACCTGAATCAGGAAAAAATAGAAATCCTAATGGATCAACAATGAGCAGCAAGATTGAAGCAGTAATAAAAAATTATCCCAAGAACAAAAAAAGCCCTAGACCAGACACATTCACAGCTGGATTCTACCAGACCTGCAAAGAAGAACAGGTACAAATCCTCCAGAAAGTATTCCATAACAATGAGAAGGAGGGCATTATTCTTACCTCGTTGTATGAAGCCAGTATTACCTTGAACCAAAGCCAGGAAAGGACACACAAGAAAAAGAGCATACCATAGACCAATATCCCTTATGAACATAGATATAAAAATCCTCAACAAAATACTAGCAAACCAAATTCAACAGCACATCAAAAAGATAATTCACCATGATTAAGTGGGTTTCATTGCAGGGATGCAAGGATGGATCTACATATGCAAATCAATGAACATGATTTAACACATAAACAGAAGCAAAACAAAGACCATATGATCATCTCGGTAGATGCAGCAAAGCATTCAATAGAATTCAGCACCCTTTATTGGCAAAAACACTCAACAAACTAGACATAGAAGGCATATACTTCAAAATTATAAAAGCCATATATGATAAACCCAGAGCCAACATCACGCTGAATGGGGAAAAGTTGAAAGCAATCCCACTAAGAACTGGAAAAATACAAGGGTGGCCATAATTACCAATTCCAGTCCTGGCTGAACAATCAGGCAAGAGAAGGGTGTAAAAGGTATTCAAATTAGGAAAGATCTATGAACTTGTATTTATAAAACCCTAAATGTTCCACCAAAAGACTCCTAGAGTTTATTACATTCAGCAAAGTCTCAAGTTATAAAATCAATGTACACATATCAGTAACATTTCTATATATTTATAACAATTCAGCAGAGAGTCAAATCAAGGACTCAATACCGTTTACAATAGCTACAAATAAAATGAAACACCTAGGAATGTACATAAGAGATAAGGTGAAAGCTCTTCAAAATAACTACAAAACGCTAATGACAGAAATCACAGATGACACAAACAAATGAAAATCATTTCATGCTCATAGATTGGTAGAATTAACATTGTTAAAATATTCATATGCCCAAAGTGTTTTACAGATTCAGCACAATCCCCATGAAAATACCATCATATTTCACAGATCTAGAAAAAATTGTTCTAAGCCTCATTTGAAACCAAAAAAGAGCCTGAATAGGCAGGCAATCTTAATTAAAAAGAACAAATCTGGAGGCAGTACATTACTTGAATTCAAATTATACGATAAGGCTATAGAAACCAAAATGGCTTGGTATTTGCATAAAAGTACACACATAGACCAATGAAACAGAAGAGAACCCAGATATAAAACTATACACCTACAACCAACTGATCTTCGACAAAGCAGACAACATACACTGGGAAAAGGAAACTCTATTCAATACATGGTGCTGGGAAAACTGGAAAGCCACATGCAGAAGAATGCAACAGAATCCTTCTATCTCAATTTATAAAAATTAATTCAAGATGGATAAAAGATAGAAATGTACAGCATGAAACCCTAAAAATTCTAGAGGAAAATATAGGAAGAATTCTTCTAGATATTGGCCTAGGCAAAGAATTTATGAATAAGACCACAGGGTAAATATAGCAATAATAAATAAACATGATTTAATTAAATTAAAAGGCTTCTACACAGCCAAGGAAATAATCAACAGAGTGAATAGACAATCTTCAGAATGGGAGAAATATTAGCACACTGTACGTCTGACAAAGGACTGATATCCAGAATCTACAAACAAATCAGCAAGAAAAAAAGCAAACAATCCCATTAAAAAGTGGACAGAAGATATGAACAGAAGTTTTTCAAAAGAAAATAGATAAATGGCCAACAAACATATTAAAAATTGCTCAATGTCACTAATCATCAGGGAAATGCAAATTAAAGCCACAATGATATACTACCTTATCCCTGTCAGAATGGACATTATTAAAAAGTCAAAAACAAACAAACAAACCACAGAAAACAATAGATGTTGGCATCGATGCAGAGAAAAAGGAACACTTACATACTGTTGGTAGGACTACAAATTAGTACAACTTCAAATAGTATGGAGAGTCCTCAAAGGAATAAATGTAGACTTACCATTTAACCCACCAATACCACTGCTGAGTATCTACCCAAAGGAAAAGAAGGCATTATATAAAGAAAACACCTGCACTCGAATGTTTATTGCAGCATAATTTGCAATTGCAAAGATATGGAATCAACCTAAGTGCCCATCAATTCATGAGTGGATAATGAAAGTATTTTACATATATACCATGTAGTACTACTGTAGCATAAAAAGGAACAAAATAATGGCTTTTGCAGCAGTTTGGATGGGACTGGAGACCATTATCCTAAGCACCACAGGAATGGAAAAACAAACACTACATGTACTCACTAATAATTGAGAGCTAAACAATAGGCACACATGGACACAGAGAGATGTAAAAGACATTGGAAAGCAAGAAGGGGGAAGGGTGGGAAGGAGGTGAGTGGTAAAGCCTTATGTATCCGGTACAACAAATGCTATTCTGATGACAGGCACACAAAATGCCCCAACTTAAGCATATACAAGCTACACATGTAACAAAATATTTATATCCCTTCATATTTTCAAATAAAAATAAATAAATAAATTTCTGTATTTAATTAAGATGCTTTATTTAAAAAAAGACTAAGGATATATAGCAAATACCCTTGAAAAATTACTGAAATATTTATTTTTAAAATGTTTGAATTAATTCATTTTTAGAGTTTAAATCTGTGTAAATATTGTATAAATGCTATCTATATAAATAGCCACTACTTTGTATGAGTTATTTCAAATCACTAGTGGAAATATTGATCAGTCTCCTTAAAATCAATAAATAAACTTATAATATAATTTTTAAAATGTGAAATGTTAAGGTATCGTAACCAAAATATTATAAGTAAAGATATATAAATTTCAAATATTTTCAAACTGTACTATATTTCGCGGTACTGTTGTCTTAATAAAAAAACCTCACTGAGTACATGAGATTAAAAAAAACCTCACTATATTTCAAGTGTAATAAGTTTTTCCGGGTTCAATTATGCCACTAGATGGAGCATTTAGCACTGCAGAGAGCAGGGGGAAAAAAATCATTTTTTAAAATAGATTTTAAAGGGGAACTATATATATGAAGGTGTTACAAAAAAAATAAAAATAACAAAATAAAAAAACTCCTAATTTTTGATAAAGTCATCTCAACACTATGTTTTTATTTTATAGTCAAAAGTTATGAAAATTGATTAGCAAATTGAGAAGCCAGACTTCATTAAAACATTTCAATGATGTTCTAAATTGACTTTTCAGAGATATTCTCAATTTTCTCTGATTTAACATATGGTACAATATAAATGTGTCTTTGTGATGTTTTGAGAGCAAAGAAATACTGCTACTATTAACATGAAAAAATGGTAATTTTTAACAATGATAATGGAATCTGTGTGTGTTGGCTCTAGTGAGAGACGGAAAAAAGAAAGAAAAAAAAAAGGAGACAGTTAAGCATCAGTGAAAAAGCAGCCACAGTGGATGTTGCACTGTCACTGCATGACAGTGAAAATAAGAAGCGTGCAGCAAAGAATTCTTTCAGATGCCTGAGCTTAAGAAAAATCAAAGTGGCTGTGAACCCTGAGGTGGAAGGTCAGAGCCTATGGACTCAAACCACGGGGTTGAACAAAAGCATCGTTCATCAGATTCCATTTTTATCCCTTTTGCTTCATCCCAAGAAACAATATATTAAATACATGTTCAAGAGGATAAATAGGAATCAAATGTCTAAAAGCTGGCAGTTGTTCAAGTTAATTTATGCATCTCCAAACTTATGCTTCTCCAACTTACTAAAACCAGTCATTTAGTCCTGCTCCGATATTCAGCTGTTTAAATGAGGTTGGAAGCAATTTTGCCACATGATGCTGATATCAGGGATATGCTGAGTATTAACAGAATGGGAAAACATCAGATGAGTGAGTGTGTCTGCTGTCTTTGATCAGGACTCCCCACATTCTAATGGATCTTAACTGACAGAGAAGAATGGCTCATTGGCCTTTAAAGTGAAATTCAGACCTATTGACTAGTATAGACATGCATGTATATGAGAGGAAGCATTTAAAGTAGAAGAAAAATTAGATTTTTTTTTCCTCCCTGGAAAAAAGCCAGGAATATTCTGAATGAAGACTTTCAGGAAAGGCAGGATGCAAAAACTGCCAAGTGTTTTCACAAATGGTTACAAATGGCAGCTTATGTGGAAAAGCACTAACCAAAAAGAATTTCTAGTTTTAGCACTATATTCTATGACTCTACCCAGATAGCAAAGTATTCCAGACCAAAGGATGATTATTGCTTCAATATTTATCTGAAAATTAAATATATGTATATTCTAAAGGAATATTTCTTCCACAAAGATTTCTTTTCAAGAGTTCATTGAAAGATATTTTAACTTGAATTGTATGTGTTATAAGGTAGGTATTTATAATAAGACTGAAATAATTATTTCAGGAATAATTATAATTAGGAAAAAATAATCACACTTCTCTTTTACCGAACTTTGAGATCTATTTTGGTATTAGTTCTTCTCTACAGTATTAAAACTATACTGAAGTTTTACAAATTCTTTCCATTGCTTTGCAGAGCAGTCTCAAAATGAACTCATCTACCTTGAGATAGCCATAACTTTTTTCTGTTGAACTTGTTGATTCAGGACAACTGTTATGAGAAAATGATGGTGAGTAAAGAGAAAAATGTTTAAACTTGATGTATGAATGGAGAAAGTAATTTAAGAAAAGATCTATGACTATAGAACATAGAAAAAGCTATATATTTCCTACAGAAGTATTTAATGCACTGAAAAATCTTGGCACTAGGTTTTGGGCTTGTCGATTTGATGAAAATAAAGAAATTCATTAACTGATCAGATTGTGGCCAAATAAATTTAGGTCAGAGATAAAACTTATGGCGTTACTTGGTTAAAGTCTTTTAACTTAGTTATTAGCATAAATTATCTAACTGGAAAAGTTTCCCTTATTAAAGTCAGATAGACATATTTTAAAAAGCAAGCATTTGGAAGTCAAACAAACTTAGATGGAATTATAACTTACTTCCTGGCTACTTGATGTACATAATCCAACTAAACTATATGATCTTTTCATATATAAATTTGAGATAATGATTTAATTTCACAAGTTTATGAGAATTGCATGATATGATGAATTAGTTTTGGTCTTTTCTTATTATTATTACTAGTAGTATTATGATGATAATATTTTTATTTTGAAGACATATTTTTGATTTTCTGTACATATTATTCTGTAGTATTCTTGGCTAACAAAATACAACTATTCTGGAATCTATGATAGAAATAAAGATAGGGATAGAAATGAAAATATGGATGTAGATAGCCTACTATGTACCATATGGTGTAACAGGTTCTGCTAATTACAAGGGTGAAAAGTCATCATTTCAATTGAAAATAAGTGGAAAAAAATCATTTTATCATATAGTAAGTATTCACAAAAGTTCTGGAAAAATAATCATCAGAGCGCAGATATAAAGCTATCAAAAGTTGTAATAATATACATGTTCAGCTAAGATTCTGGAGTTTAGCTTTTGTTGCCAAATATATACGTGCAAATATGTTCATAATAGACAATGTTAAGTGCAGTCCAGCCTGCTTTCTTTACCTTCCAAGCACAGGGCCCGTATTTAATATGGGCTTCTCACAATATGTAGAAGCAGGATCAACCTTCCAGTATAATTTTGAAGAAATCTAGAAATAGATACCCTATATACATGGTTCCAATTGTAGGTCTATGGATCTATGCATCATTCATCCATGCAGTGATACATTAATTCTGGAGCTCTTTTGTGGTGTTAAAATGTTAATTGACCAACGTGATTGTTTTATTCCCTTACTATTATTAGTTCCCACCAAAAAATATTACTTAAACTATACATAAAAATGCAAGGTAAAATAGGTAACTAGTATAATAATCTAAACTAAATATAGAGCTTTAATAAAGCAACATACATTTTTTTCCAGAAAATGGCAATTGTTATATCAACATACCTGACATCATTAAACAATTAATAGACTCTTCAGTTTGTTTTTTCAGGTTTAAAAATCTAACAGATCAAGACTTTTTATAAAAGTATATTATTGACTTCATTCATATAAATGCCTCTTTATAGTCACTTCAATCATTCATGCAAATACATATTTAGGGAAGCAGATTCTTCACCTAGTAGAGAATGACAGCTCCAAAGGACTTACTTAATCTTTATTGCAGTAATTGTCACCAAACACTGTTAATTCACAACTACAGCTACCACTTTCACATGTAAATATCTATCACTCATTTAATTCTCCTCCTATTTCAAAGGGAAGTCAACTCTATGTGGAACTAATTATTAGACTTATTTAAAAAGGTTATCATAAGAGGCACAAAATGTTTTCACTTATGACATTTTCAAAAGAACATGTTAATTTAAATACCTTTCTTTTAAGAAATATGAGCAAATATTCAACATTACTGGGTAGTGTGTACTTAATATCTTATTTTTGAAAAAAAGACAATGTAGAATAAGTGCTTTTGCATATCTTCTATTAATGCTTCTATAAATTAGTTTTAAAATACAGATACAACACTTAGTGAGGCAATTTTTCAAATGCATAATAATAATGAATATCACTCATATGCATGGCACAATTATAAAGTCAGTATGCTGTTGGTGCAGACACTTCCTTTCTTCCTTTTCTCTATAGAAATATTTCCGGCTTCTTGTTAAAGGACATGGTGGATGATTAAGAGAGGGTGGATTGAGTAATTCATATATTATAAAATATGCCAGATACTTGTTGTTTGTTTACTTACTTGCTTGTTTGCTTTTTGGCTTTATTCAGAATAATTAAAGGACAATTTATTCCAGGGCTGTTTTTCATGAGAGTATACAGATAGATAGATGACAGACAGATAGATGGATAGAGAAAAATAAAGTGAACTAGATAGCTTGATAGTTTATTTTTAGTTCCTTGCTTCTGGCTGTAATCAGTCAACAAATGCATTTTTAACTACAAAATGAATATGAAAGAAAAGAACTTATCCTATCCTTTCCATGGTATATATTTTAACTTCTAAAATCAAAATATGAAATGAATTTTTAATTTCATGAGATAATGTTCAGCTTTTTTATGAACAGATCTGTGAATTCAAATAAACTACCTATTATTCCATCTTGTAACAATGAGTAGTCACTCCTTACTGGTATGACAGATTGGTGCAATACTCTCCTTTAAAGGACATACACCTATTTTGCTTTTCCCCTCTATTAGTTCCATCTGTTCCTGGCATTAACTAAGCCCCCTAAATTCTGGCAGCAGTGCTGAATATTCCATTTTGAGTATCACAACATAAACCACTGATAGTCACAAGTCTTCTTGGAGCTTATTATTCTAATATGCATTGATAATACAATTTTCTTCTAACCTCCAAGCATTTTAAGAGAATTAATGACACAAAATGCATAAAACATTCCAAGATCCTTAGAAAAAGCCACTCTGAGTACAAAATGTTAATTTTCGTATTGAGGACATTGAAAATGCTCCTTGGCATAAGCGTAAGGCACAGTTTAATATTAATTATACAGCATGACTGCTTTGAGATGGTTTGGTTACCTCATGATGCAATATCATAAATAAAAGGGCTTTAAAGACAATAAAGTTTTATTAGTTTATTACTAGCATTAGAATTATATACAAGTTTTTTTTTTATATTATGGTAGTAGTTCTCCTTTTTTCTAAAGCTAAAAATAGTTGAGGAAAGGTCATATACTTTATATCTATTCAGTTTACCCTAATGTCAATTATATTTCATCAAGACTCTACATTGGTTTGTCTTAAATATTTGTTAGCCATACTACTAGAAGAAAAGTATAAACTTGATTTGTAATCAACAATGAATATTTTAAAATAAATAGAATATCTTGAATGTATATAACATAAGCATCCATGTATTAAAGAAAAAATTAAATGTATTAGTATATATGTGCATTTTTGCAAATTGCAGTTGCTTTTTTATATTATTTCTTGTTAATTTTTCACTTCTGCCTAGGAAATTTATATGGCTTGTTTGCAAAATAGAAGTTTCCCTTTTATGTTTTTCTGCAGCATAACTTGATTTTCTGTTCAAGGAAATATTGTAGGCCTAAAACCTATGGAATTCTGAAGCAGGCTTTCTCTGCTTGCAAAAGCTGAAGTGCACATCTCTTCCCTAGTCTGTGTGCAGTGACATCCCTCTGGAAGCTTGAAATCAAAAATAGTGATAGGATATTTACATCACAGAGACTGGCAAATGCTAGATATCAGAATTTTCCCTCCCTGGAGAGTCACTTGTTAAACGTTTACCTGTACACTACTGCCTACAACTGAAATTAAAAGGGACCTGTTCCTACTTTGAGGGTGTATGTGGAAAAGTGTGTGAAATTAGGTAATATACCTTCATTGACAAATGAATGACAGAAAATACACATTTACCTTATGTAAAGTATGTGGGAAGAACAGCAAGGCAACATAGAAACATCATATGACTCAAAAAGAAATAGAGAGGTATAACTTCAACAATTTTCTCTACAGGAAGATAAAGTATTTTCTTACCAATAATATTTCAAGGAAGACAAATGATACTGCTATGCACACAGATTTGTTGACATTTCCTGCCCCATTCATTCTGATGTAAAGAGATCTGTGCAGTCTAAATAGGAGAGAGACAGAAAGAGATCTTCTTTCTGTAAGATATTGCTCCTGAATTTCAATGTGTCAATCTACCTACCAAGCATGACAAGTAATTATCAAACTCAATGCACCCAAACTAAAAACAAAAACAAAAACAATCCCAAAAAGTCTTTCTTCAAAAATGCTCCTCCTTCTCTACACCTCACCTTGGTGTGACATCATAATACCAGTCCATAACTCCATCACCTGGTACAGAAACATGTTTCCTAACACAACATTCTTTTGTGTGTTACCATCAAATTCTAATCAGTGGCCAGATAAAGCTCCCCTGTTCACATTACTGAGTCAGAAATTCTTAGGGAGTCCTTTATACAATGGGATTTAATTTTGCCAATTTTCTGCTCGGCAAAGCTTTATTGCCTATGGCCTAAA
The DNA here is from genome assembly GCA_008750895.1 of Mirza zaza. NCBI lineage: Eukaryota > Metazoa > Chordata > Mammalia > Primates > Cheirogaleidae > Mirza > Mirza zaza. The sequence continues at coordinate 104,681 of VSMD01008033.1, read as the reverse complement.
ACCTAAAATCTTTAATAGATTGAGTAGACCTCCTTTGACCTACTCTTCTTGTTTCCTAGGCATGCTAGTAACTTCCTACTTCTTGCATTCAATATTTCAGTCATGCTAAACTATCAATTGCATGCTGTCCAGCTTATAACATTTTTCTCGACAACATCACTCTATCCCATCCCTATCCTCCCCTAATCAGGATAACTCTTGTTTTAGCAAGTTGCAAGATGCTTCATCCTAGAGGCTTTATCACTTACAGCCATTATTTACTTCCTTCTAAGAATGTTATTTTAATAAACTCCTCCAGCCTAGATTAAGAAAAAAAAAATGCTCTGAATTTGTTAGGAAGCTGTTTATCAATTTTCCTTATTCATTGGTCTGTGATATCTTTGAGAGCAAAAATCACAGACTTATTCAATTTTATAGACCAGTATTTGGCAAACAGTAGTATTAAATAAATGTTTTCTGATGAATAAATATGTTTGCCATACGATTTATAAATGTACATATTAAATTTAATAATGATAACATTCCTAAACTCAGGTAAAGCATGAGTTATATAAGGATACTAAGGGTAGACAGTGAGATGATATTTTCTTTTAAACAACTCTGATTGCAAAGGAAGGGAAAAATTAGCAAGATCATAAGAGTCATATTCAAGTAAAATCAAGTTCATAAGGCCTTTTATGCCAACAAACACTAAATACTCCAAGAACATCAAATATTCTTATATGCGGTATAGGCTCCAAAGCCATATTTAGTATTTTTTATTAGTCATTTTCCCCCAATGTGTCTGATCTTGTTTATCGGTCCATATAAATGAGATTTTGATTTCATAAAGATCATTTTTTGGGGAAAATGCAAATGTCTTATTCCTATTTAAATATACCACAGGCTAACCCCCATTCCCTCTCTATATATCATCATTTAAAACACCTACATTATTTTACAAGAGTTAGAGATTGTTAAATGTATTAAATCCATAGAAAACTTCATATGTTTAAATTTCCTTCTAATTTAGAGGGTAAAATTTGACGTTTTCCTTACCATGATCGGCAGTTCCATCTAAAAGCTAGTACTTTTCAAAGTGACTGATAAATTATTGTGGACATCTTAAGAATGTCTTTCCTGATGGTTTTCCCATTGCACACACCCTCTAATAAAACTAGAGTGGAAATTGACCAAAATTGCAACAATACAAGTTTTTTCCTGCATAATAGTCACATTAGTTACTCTGTTTTGGGTGCTGTAGAGCCCTGCAGAGCTGGAAATTGAGTGGTAATTTTCTGTAAGTGACACACAAAAGCAAAGCTAGTTTGCTATGGGAGAAATATAAATCAAGTGAAAATAGTCTAAGATAAAATCTGTAAAATTTCAGAAGGAACAATTTTGACACTCAATCTTCAAATTCCCATTTTAGATTCTGATGACTCTATTTCTTGCCATTTGATTTTCTAGGATATCTTATATTGTTTTTATATAGTCTCTTTTTGCCTGAACTAGTCAAATAATGGTTTCTATTGCTTGCAACCAAATGGCCTCTGTTTAACAGTCAATCACCATTTTTTAGTTTAATTAACAACTCAGTCATTCTGATTTCTTAATTTCCACCTTATTGCCCTTTACTTTTTTCAGTCTTTATTTTAAATATACATTTTAGCACTTCTTAGTGTCCACATCCTGTTCTAAACAATTTAAAATATGAATTAATCTAATTCTTATAACAATCCTAATGAACAAACACTATTTGGTGGGGGGCTGAGGTTACAAGGAGAGAAATGCAACACTAGTTAAGTAGATTGCTGAAGATCACACAGTGAATATGTGGCAGAGCAAAGACTGAACCCCAGGCATTTGGCTACAGGAATATAACCAATATCCTCTACTCCTATTTCTACTTGGAAGGATTTTTGAGGATATAAACATATTTGTTATTTAGACTAGCTCCTGTCTTTTGAAAATCCCTAGGCATGACCCAGCATGTGTCCAAGCTTAGCTCAATGTCTAATAGCAGAGAAAACTTGGCAAATGTTGTAATAATCTTGACTCTAGCTGGATCTAAGAATCATGTCAAATATAATTTTTAAATACATTTCAATTAATATATTAAGAAAAAGGATCTATATTCTCTCTTTTGCATTAGATAAGCAGGTCTCCCTGACAAGCAGCCGCTCTATTTGTATCAAACTATATGTTTTTCTCCAATTACGCTTATTTACCCAAAACACAGGAGCTTTCTTGAGCTTAAAGAAACCCAAGAGGTGAAGCAAATTCCCTGCCAGAACTCAGCCAGGACATTTCTGAGAAACTGGCTACTTGCCTATCTTGTGAGGCAGCTGGAAATAAGTTTAAAGGCCTGTGCTCTACCTTCTTCAAGCACTGTTAAGTAACGGGTGGTCAGAGACTGAGGAAATCGCACATCTGAGCTCTTGATTATATAAGCTGGAATTTATATAGACTAACTTTTCACTGAGGAACAAAACTAATTTCTTACACAGAAGAAGTGAGGTAAAAATTAAAAATGTCAATATGTGGCTTGCCTTTCAGAATGAGAAATAAATACCTGGCCATAGGCTGAGTTAAGGAAGCAAAGCTCTTCTTCACACACCAGCAAGTTTTCATTCATAGCTTCCTAAGGAATTGAATAAAATATTCAAGAGTATTGAGTCCTTAGTGTGTCCTGAGTCAGATCCTTTTAAGCAGGTATAGCAAAACAACTATCGCCCTGCCGCCAGTGGTGTAGTCACCAACCTGTCTGGATTCCTACAATTGCTGCATTAGTTTCCTGTTGCTGCTCTAATAAATTACCATAAAACTAGTGGCCTAATACCACACAAGTTTTCCCTTTTACAGTACTGGAGCAGCTCAGGATTTCCAGAGAACACAAATGCAAATTTTGCCTGGTTCTAAACTCAGGCTGAGTAGTCCCCGACTATTTCTCTGGCCATTTCATCATTGAATTAATGAATCAAGTCAACAGACAGGCCAGATTCAACGAGGACTCCACAAAGACATGAAAACAAAAAGCATCATTCATCATGGGCCGGGTCTTTAGTGACCATAAGAAAACAGGGTAACCAACGGTTGCAGGTTGTCTAGGACTAAGAGGATTCCTCGGACATGTTACTTTCAGTGTTAAAACTGGGAAACTTCTGAAAAGAATAAAATATGAGTTGGCCACTTCCAAATAAAGCAACCCTTAGAATGTTTGGCAGATGAAAGTTATAACAGTCTGCTGTTTCATGAAAGCAGTATTGAGACAAAGATATTTGATTTATGTAACTTAACCCATTTATTCCTTATCCAAACCTGTAACTAAGAACTATTTCAGTCATTTTTTTTAGAGATAAGGATACAGAGGCTCAAAATTCCTTTTTCCCCCTTTTATTTCATCATATTATGGGGGTACAAATATCGTTAGGGTTACATATATTGCCCCTGCCACCCCTCCCTCCCCTGATGTGCCAGAGATTCAAGCATGTCAATCCCTAGGTGGTGTGCACCACACACGTTATGTGAGTACACACCCTTCTCCTCCTTTTTTTTAATCCACAGTCAGCCAGTCATAGGTAAAAGAGCTTAGATTTAAAGGTCATACTTCTTCCATCATACCACATTATCTAGAAGTTGATTACAATGGATTTGCTTATATTTCTGCTGCTTCTTATTCAAATTAAACTTTGATGTTTGGCTCTAACTATCTTTTATTTGTAGATGGAGCATGTCACTAAATTGTGTGACCCTGAAGAGGATGAATCATATTTATTTATCTTTGTGATAGCCATCACAGAGCTTGGTACATTATCTCTGTTCAGTAGATATTTGTGAGTTTTAAATACTAATTGTTGAACTGGAAAAATAAAAGCATCTTTGTATTCTTTGTACAACTATTTATAAATGTATGAAAATTCCAGTCTTTTTTCATTTTTCAAGTGTACTGTTTTGCTTTCCTGAGGCTGCTATGATAAATTACCATGAACTTGGTGACTCAAAACAATAGAAATATATTCTCTGACAATTTAGGAGACTAAAATTCTGACATCTGGCATAGCCATACTCTCACTGGGGGGTGATATAAGGAAAAATTCATTTCTTGCCTCTTTCAGCTTCTGGTGGTTGTCAGCATTCCAAGACCTAAGGACACATCACTCCAATTTTTATCCTTGTGGTCACATCATTCGCTCTTCTGTGTGTCTCTACCAAATCTCCTTCTGCTTCACTATTATAAGGATACTTGTCATTGGATTTAGGGCTTGTATATACAAAAGAAGAAAATTCCCATCTTTCAAAATCCTTAATTTAATCACACCTTTTACCTTATAAGGTATTCACAGATTTTTGAAATTAGAATATGGAAATGTCTTTGGGGGGACTACCACTGTTTATGACAGTTATGTATATGTTTGTGTGCACAAAATATTCAGAGTTAAAAATAGAAAGTACTTTAGGGACAATTAAAATAAAAACTACAAAACTGTTAAAGGAAAACAATAGTATTTTAACCCAAATTATCATAATAGTCTTATGCTTTTTGTGTTCATATAGCCAAAGAAATCTACATTTACTTTGTTTTCTTAAATTAATAAAATCTAAATATGTAATTGAAGAAATTAATTTCCAGTTTTCATGAAAGAACTTTGGAATTCATAAGTCCAGGATAGGAGCTGATGAGCTTACCTAGGGAGCTGTAACTCTTGCAGAAAATGAGTTTCACAGTCACGTACTGAGGTCAGCTGAGAAGTAGTCAAAGAAAAAGCACCTTCCTAAAATTGAGAAAAAAAGCAACGGGTCCTCCTCTTCTTCTTTCTGAAGGAGGGATGTGTGCACATGTGTGTGACTTATTGTCCTAAAAATTGACACAGTCCTAAGAAAGAGCACTGAGTTCCTTAGGAGAGAATCATTTAAAACAAGAATATTATTACTACACAGTTATCTAAAAACATCCTTGGACTCATGCCATAAAAAACTCAATAACAAAATGTCTGTGTTTAGAGAACATAGCAGATATTTTATAAAATAACAGTTTGATACTTATAAACTGTTTTCTACAAATATTTAAATTAGTTAACACAAAATACTTATTTATCAGTTATCATTTCCTACGATGTGGCAATACCCACAATACGTTTAATTAATGAATGTGAACCAACAATACGTTTCTTAATCTATTAGGCATTCCTAAGAATAGTTTGATGAAGATTTATTATACTTGATACTAGTAAGGAATGTCAGGTTTCTGCATAAATGCTTCCAAACTTATTGAAGACAATGTATGATAAAAAAGATTCAGCTTTCATTTTATTTTTTTTCTGTCCTGTTCTGAACCATTAACCTTCTTTTCACTCTATTTATTTTGGTTCCTTTCTCTTTGACTTAGTATATCCCCTAGAACTGCATTTTAACACGGATATCCAAAAGTGTCTATTGTCCTTCTTTCGATGGAAGCTTACACAGCAGATGGTGCAAACAGTCCAGCATACATTTGTGGGATTGATCAAAAAGTGATTTGCCAGAATGCTAACTTTTTTGGCATTTTGTCAAATGTTATCAATGGTATGTTAGAAAAATTCACAATATATGAAACGAATTACAATGATTTTTCCCTTTTCTCCGAGCCTTTATTCTATCTTAGTAAAATATGATGTAAATATTCTATCTTCTAAACATATGCTTCTTCTCAATTCCTTTTTTTGGTCTATTTCTAATATTTCTAAGACATCACTCTTGACCAAGATTTTTCTCCTTTGTCTGCTTCTATCACAACTTCATATATTTAGTTTCTTCAAACTCACAGTAGAGTAAAATTAGATATATATGTTTTTTCTAGGTTCACATTATAATTCAGAAAAAATAATTGAGTAAAATGAGAACACTTTTTAAAAACTGAGGCTGGGCATGATGGCTCATGCCTGTAATCCTAGCACTCTGGGAGGCTAAGGCGGAAGGATTGCTTGTGGTCAGGAGTTAGAGACCAGCCTCAGCAAGAGCAAGACACCATCTCTACTAAAAATAGAAATAAATTAGCCAGGTAACTGAAAATAGAAAAAAATTAGCTGGGCGTGGTCATGCATACCTGTAGTCCCAACTACTTGGGAGGATGAGGCAGGACAATCCCTTGAGCCCAGGAGTTTGAGCCCATTGTGAGCTAGGCTGATGCCACAGCACTCTAGCCTGGGCAACAGAGCAAGACCTTGTCTCAAAATAAATAAATAAAGAAATAAATAAAATTTTATTTTATTTATTTATTTATAGACAGAGTCTTGCTCTGTCACCCAAGCTGGAGGGCAGTGGAGTCATCACAGTTCATTGCAACCTCTAACTCCTGGGCTCAAGCAATCCTCCTGCCTCAGCCTCCCAAGTAGCTGGAACTACAGGCTCACCACCATGCCTGGCTAATTTTTCTGTTTTTTGAAGAGATGGGGTCTCGCTCCTGCTAAAGATGGTCTCAAACTCCTGAGCTCAAGCAGTCCTCCCAACTTGGACTTACTCCTAGAGTACTGAGATGACAGGCATGAGCCACTGTGCCCAGTTACACATTTCTTAATGGATAAATATTTTTTTAAAAATAGAACAATGAAATCTGAACTAGAATGTTTATAGCAGCACAATTTACAATTGCAAAGATGTAGAAACAACCCAAGTGCCCATCAATACATGAGTGCATTCACAAAATGTGGTAAATGTATACCATGAAGTTCTTCTTAGCCACAAAAAAACAATGGTGATATAGCACCTCTTATATTATCCTGGGTAGAGTTGGAACTCATTCTACTAAGTGAAGTATCACAAAAATGGAAAACAAGCACCACATGTACTCACCATTAAATTGGTATAAACTAATCAACAATTAAGTGCACATATAGTAACATTCATCGGGTGTTGAGCAGGTGGGAGGGGGGAGGAGGGGATAGGTATAGTCACACGTAATGGGTGAGGTGTGAACCGTCTGCTGTAAGCTCTGACTTGGGTGGGGCAAAGGTAATATAGGTAACTTAAACATTTCTACCCTTATAATATGCTGAAAAAAAGAAAAATAGAGCAATGGAGGAAACCACACTGCAGATGGCTTATTTTTTCAGTGGTTTTTAATGAAAACAATTATTAATAAAACAATTGTTGAAAGAAGTAACAACTTTTTAACTTTGAAAAATTATTTCATTTATTTCTGTATTCTTTGCTACATATTCTAGAGAGATTTTGTTGATACTTTTGTCTTGAGAATCAATTTGGGAAGAAGTGACTTGTACACCTAGCTATATTAGTCTTTCAACTCTGACTTCCCAGTGGAAAAGATTACTCAAAGATGGAACTCAACAAAAGGGAAGGCAATTTCATCCAGGTTGACCAAATAAGGTAGAAGTGAAGCTTTGGTGATTGCTTGGGTAGGGGTTTTGTGTCAAAATCTTTCTTCATCATCTACTGCTTCACTGAAATGCTTAGTGTCTTGTAGTTATGTTAAATGGTTGTACCAAGAGCATAATGTAGTGAAATGAGTTTTAAATAGTTCAGTGCCTAAAATGTTTTCCCTGTTCTTTTATCCTTTCTATTTTGACCAAAATTTTTTAATGATACATTGAGAAAAGGAAATAAATCTGGAAAATAGCCTGAAACCTAATTGGCTGACCTCATGGGAAAAAATAGTAAATTATAAAAAATATCATGAATTGGGTTTGGAACCTTAGCATTTAATTGATTATTAACATGGGTTAATTCAGTTTTTAGAAAATGTATAATACTACGAAATACTGTATACTTCTTGGTTGGACTTCTTATACTCTCTGAAATAAACTTTTTTTCAATAGATCTAAAATTAAATACTGCTTGTGATGGTTAATTTTATGGGTCAACTGGATTGGGTTAAAGAATGCCCAGACAATTGTTAAATCATTATTATTAGGTGTGTTTGTGAGAGTGTTTTTGGAAGAGATTAGCATTTGATTCTGTAGACTGAGAAAAGATCTGCTGTCACCAATGTGAGAAGGCCTGGTTCAATCTGTTGAGGGTCAAATAGAACCAAAAGGCAGAGGAAGGGCAAATTTTCTCTCCTCTTAAGTTGAGGCATCCATCTTCTTTTGCCCTCAGTGCCCCAAGTGTTCTGACCTTTAACTCCAAGACTAACAGCAGCACTTCCACCACCCTCTCTAATCCCTGTGGTTCTTAGGCCTTTGGTCTGAGAATGGGAAAAATGCAACTGGCTCTCCTGGTTCTCAGGGCTTGAGATTCAGACTGCATGACACCATCAGCTTTCCTGGTTCTCCAGCTTGCAGCTAAGAGTTATATAGACTGACTTCCTACAGTGTAACAAAACTAATTTCTTCCACAAAAGAAGGTAAAAATCAGACAATCCTAAATGCCGATCATCTCCAGCTTGTGGGTTTTCCCAATGAGCAATTTTTACAATCTCTTTTTTATATATATCTCTATCTATCTATCTATCTATCTGTCTGTCTATCTGTCTGTCTATATATAATCTTATTTAAAATTGATACCCAATTAACCTTTGAACAACATAAGTTTAAACTGTGTGGGTCTACTTATATACTGGGATATTTTTCAATACATATATTGGAAAATATTTTGGAGATTTGGGACTTCTTTTATTTCAGTAGATTTAGAGGATACAAGTTGAGTTTTGTTACATGGCTATGTTGCCTAGTGGTGAAGTCTGGACTTTTAGTGAACCATCCCCCAAATAGTGTACATTGTACCCAATAGATAATTTTCCATCTCTCACCTTTCCTTTTGCATTCCCCTCTTTTGAGTCTCCAATGTTCAGTATACCACTCTGGATGAACATGCATAGCCATAGCTTATCTCCAACTCATAAGTGACAACATATGGTGTTTGGTTTTTCATTCTTGAATTACTTCACTTAGGATAATGGTCATCAGTTCTATTCAAGTTTCTACAAAAGACATTATTTCATTCTTTTTTTTTTTTGAATGAATAGTACTCCATGGTGTGCATGTGTGTGTGTGTGTGCACACATCTCTTTCACATTATTTTAATAAAATTATAAAAATAGCCTTTCAATGTGCATCTACGTAGATTGCTCACAGCTTCTTAAAGTATTTACACCAGAAATAAATTTAAATCTCAGTTCTCAGCTAAGCATGGTGGCTCATACCTATAATCCTAGCACTGTGTGAGGCAGAGGAGGGAGCATTGCTTGAGGTCAGGTGTTTAAGACCAGCCTGAGCAAGAGTGAGACCCAGTTTCCTCTAAAAATAGAAAAATTAGCCTGGCACAGTGGCATGCACCTGTAGTCCCATATACTTGGAAGGCTTAGGCAAGAGGATTGCTTGACCCCAGGAGTTTGATGTTGCAGTGAGCTATGATGATGTGACTGTACTCTACCTGGGGCAACAAAGCCAGACTCTATCTCTAAAAATAAAAAATAAATAATAAGTAAATAAATAAATATATATACACATATAATCTCAGTTCTCATAAATAAGTGTTAAGCTAGTGTAAAAATTTAGAAAAGTTTATCAAATATCATATAAAGGTAAGGTAAAGATGATGTAAATATAAGCTTTAAGATTCATAAAACTTATTTAAACATTGAAATACAGTTGACCCTTGAATAACACTGGCTTACATGGACATAGAATGTAATATTGTTTTCTACTTATCTTGTTCTTTTATTTTATACCTATATTAGCTCTCCATAAATATATCAGTCTCAGGGAGAACCTTGTGAAATAATTTTATGATCCCACTGCATAGGTCCATTGCATGTGAGTTTTTTTCAATAAATATATTAAAAATTAAAAATTTTTTGAGATTTGTGACAATTTGAAAGAAACAGAAATACTGTATAGCCTAGAAGTACAGAAAAAAAGAAGAAAACATTAGGTATGTCATGAATGCATAAAATATATGTAAATACTAGTCTATTTTTTCATTTATTACCATAAAATATGACTTCATAGTATTTATAACATGGCTAATACAGGAAGTCATGAAAGAGATTGTGGGTATGGCAAAAGAGATGAAGGGAGTGTGAAATGTTTCAAGATATGGATCTTGGAGAAATTCAAGAGAAATTCAAGATTCACACTAGGAGAATCAACAGAAGACAACTAGATGGAGATGAGTGCTTCTGAACCAGTTCCAGATAATGAGGAAGAAGACATACAGGAAACAGCGCCAGAAAACAAATTAACATTAGACAATCTGGCAGCAGGCTTCTGATTATGCCAGACTGTTTTTGACATTTTTTTTTTTTTTTTTTTTTTACAGCATGGACCTTTCTATGGTACAGGCACTAAAACTAAAGCAAACACTGGAAAACAAAGATTGGTACTGTACAGAAACATTTTTAGAGAAATGAAAAAGCAAAAAATTCAGTCAGAAACTATGATGTATTTCTGTAAAGTGACACCAGGTGTACCTGCTTCTCTTGCCTCCTTTTTCACCTCATCCACTTCTTCAACCTCTGCCACCCCTGAGACAGCAAAACCAAACACTCTCTTTCTTCCTCCTCAGCCTAACTAACATGAAGTTGGGGAGGATAAAGACCATCATGATAATCCACTCTGCTCAATGAATAATAAATATATTTCCTCTTCCTTATGATTTTCTTAATAATAGTTTTTCTGTAGCTCATTTTATTATAGCAATACATGTATATACTATATACAAATGTATGTTAATCAGCTGCTTAAGTTATCAGTAAGGCTCTGGTCAATAGCAGGCTATTAGTAGCTAAATTTGGGAGGAGTCAAAATTATATGTGGATTTTTGACAGGGTGGGCATTTGGTGTACAGTGACTGAATGACCCCTATATTTTTCAAGGGTCAATTTAATTTTGTGTCATAAATGTATTGCTTCTTTTAGAGCACCTTCAAAATAAACATTTTTCATGATCACTTAATCTATTTTAGGTACCTAGGCTTTGTTTATTACCATTTAAAAAAACATTAAAAAGCTTATTTTTAATTCGTTCAGTTCCAATTTACCAATAAATTAAGGAAAAAGCAATATGAGATAAGTCTGAAAAGGTAATCTGACAGCCATATTTAGAAGAGAGGAGAATCTGCCAGTGTGTGGACCAGCTAGAGTTAAATATTTATCTAATCATACAGTAATGAAAACATGAATTATGGTAGTGGTAGTGAAAATGTATGATTAGAAGCAAAATAATCTGGGTAAAATAATTGAACTGGTTAAAGCTGAGAGGTGGAGGAAATGGGAAATAGGAAAAGAGCAAACAGAAAAAGGAAAATAAAACAAGAAGAAATAACATTAATTCCAATGTTTGAGCTGAGAAGAATGGAATAATAGTGATGTCAAGGAATACCACCTGTGAGAATGATTCTCAAAATAAAATAAGGCTTACCTGCACATTGAATGTAATCCTCTTTTCTGTTTACCATGTTCTTTCATTTTCTACCTATGCTATCTCTTCATAAATATATCAGTCTTAGGGAGAACCTTATGAAATAATCTCATGAAAATAATTTCAAATATTTTTTAAGTGCACAAAGGTAGACCTACAAGGGCCTACCTTAATTCTATGTTTTATAAATAAACATGTACTAAAATAACCAGAAAAATTCTTCCACTCTAAGTATTTAATCTCACGATAGATTTTTAAGGTATCACCCAATATATTTCTGAGACACATCTCTTCACTGTCAGTTCATATGTCATAAGAGAATATAATTACCACACAATCCTACTTAAGAGTTGATTGGCAAGATAAATAAATATGCTTTGAATTGCATATCGCAAATTGAAATAATGTAACTATAGCTTCTTTTCTACTGAAAGATTGGGGGATACATATGTCTTTCTTGGTGATTTGGAGATGCCATCATTTCTTAATATTCCTTTTTAATTCTTTATTTTTAATATCATCTTTGAAAGTACAAAATTATCTCATTTCATTTATCCATAAATCTACTCTGAAGCAAATTTCTAGGATAAGAAATGTTATAACCCTAATTTAATATACACGTGGACATTTCACACATTGTCACTGTCCTGGAGTGCATCATATTCTGTCATTCTACTTACTTTGCCATGGTCCTCACTAACCTACCAACTTCCCTACATATCTGTCTACAGGCTCTTCACATGTTACATGGCCAGTGGTATTCCCTTATGCCTTACAATGTTAGATTTCCATTGGAGACCTTCATTTTATAGTTTGGTGTTCCACTTTGATCAATGATAAAAAAATTGTGCTGCAGTAAACATTCCAGTGTAGGTATCTTTTTGATAAAATGACATTTTTTCCTTTGGGTAAGTACCCAGTAGTGGGATTGCTGGATCAATTGGCAGCTCTACTTTCAGTTCATTGAAGAATCTCCATAGTATTTTCCATAGAGGTTGTACTAATTTGCAGTCCCACCAACAAAGTATAAGTGTTCCTTTCTATCTGCATCCATGCCAGCATCAAAGTTTTGGGACTTTTTGATAAAAGCCATTCTCCTTTTGGTTAGGTGAGATCTCATTGTGGTTTTGATTGCATCTCTCTGATGATTACTGATATTGAGCATTTTTTCCTATGTTTATAGGCCATTTGTCGATCTTCTTTTGAAAAGCTTCTGTTCATGTCCTTTGCCCCCTTTTTAATGGGGCTGTTTGATTTGTTTTCTTTCTGAAATAATTGAATTCTTTGTAGATTCTGGTTATTATCCCTTTATTGGATGTATAGCATGTGAATATTTTTTCCCATACTGTAGGTTGTCTATTTGCTCTGTTGATTGTTTTCTTGGCTGTGCAGAAGCTTTTTAATTTAATTAAGTCCCATTTATTTATTTTTGTTGTTGCTGTGATTGCTTTCAAAGAGTGATATTTTGACCTGCTCTCTCCCCATTTGGACATCCTTGATTTCCTACTCTTGCCTGATAACTCTGGCTAGGACTTCCAGAACTATGTTGAATAGAAGTGATGATAGTGGGCACCTTTGTCTGTGGTCTTGGTGTCCTGTGTAAACTCATCTGCAAGGCCAGTGTCAAGGAGCTTATTCTTTGTATTTTCTTCTAGGAGTCTTACAATTTCAGGTCTTAGGTTTAAGCCTTTAATCCATTTTGAGTTGATTTTTTGTTTATAGTGTTATGTAAAGGTCCATTTTCTCTTTTTCTGCATGTGTATGTGCAGTTTTCCCAACATCACCTATTGAAGAGATTATCCTCCTCCCACAGTGTATTCTTGACAGCTTTGTGGAAGATTAGTTGACCATATATGCTTGGATTTATTTCTGGGCTATCTATTTTGTTACATTGTTCCGTATATCTGTTTATGTGCTACTACCATACCAGCAAATGGTCATCCTGAATGCAGAACACCCGACAGTTGTTCTTCTTTTCTTTAGCATCATGATCAAATGCCCCCTCCTCTTCCTATGCAACAGGGAACAGGTAAAATGGTCAAGGAACTGGTGTGGGGGATAGTGAGGAGAAAGCCATATAAATACAATTAACAGAATCAACTCAGGAGTACATGGGGAGTAGAACTGATAAGACAGCCAAAGCCTTCCTGCTCTCTGTGGAAACATATATACAGGAATACTGCTGATGTCCAAGTAGAATAATAATTTGCTCCTCCATACATGAAGGACACCATGCTACTTGATTTCTATGGTTTCCCTGTGAGCATCCTCCTGATTTCCCCTAAGATAAGGCTCCAAGCCCTTGAGGTAGGATATATGACTTCATACATATATACAAACTATATGTATGTGTGTATATATACACTATGTACATATATATGTAAATATATGCACTAGATGTTAACTAAATGAAGAAATATACATATATAAATATATTTTTTCATTTAGTTGTTTTAATCTAACATACATCTATAACATTTTTAATGTTACCTATTAAAGCTTGCGACTTGAGAATGGTGGAAATGTAGGATTTTGTCCTAGTATATCTTTAATTTGCCATGCCACTGTAAACTATAACCTGTTTTCTGAGTTCAACTGAAAAATAGGTAATACTTGCCTAATTCTTGAAGTGACTGTGGAAATGAAATAGCAAGTGCATAAATTTTGAAAAGTTATATATAGTATATTAGTACTCTGAACTGGACTTCCAGTCTTACTAATAAATGATATTCATGGACTTTGACCAAATTGAGCATTGACTCCTCAGTTCTTAATAATTGTGCATATTAATTTATTCACCCTAAGCACATCTTTTTCTCTTTCGTTTTTCTGATTTATTCTATCCCACTGGATTCCATATCGAGAAACAGACACGAAGGTGATGTCTTAGCTGATCTTTTAAATTACATGAAAATGAAAGAGCATATTTCATGCCATTCTCCTTGCACATATACATGCCTCCAGTCTTGAAATAATTTGATTGGATTTTGTGCTAAGCACAGAACGAGGGGAAAAAAATCCTCTAGAGAGTGACTAAAATTAGGATAGTTGCTACCTTTATTAGGATGTGCAGGTTTTCACTGAAAATCTCTTCATTGCACTCTAACGAATAAAACTGTACATAATATATGTTTTCCTGGTTATATTTTGAATATTAGAAACTGTCACATTTTAAACATTAAAAGTGCAGATGTTTAAAGGTACAAACATTTTTAAGTTGCTATTAGTATGACTCCACCTTGACTCCAGGGTGAAATCTACAGCTCACAAAAGAAAAGAAACATCAATCCAGTCATATAGTCATTATAAATAAATCATATTTAGTGTTAGATTTTATAAAGAAAAATGGCTGCTAAACAGGAATTTATTATTGGAGATTGTAAAATATCAACTATCATATTTACTTTATGGAAATATAGTAAAGTATGTAAATGTATGACAGAAATTTTAGATTTATCATACTTTAAATTTATAGTTTATTTGTAATTATAATGCTAGCTTAAAAATGACTTCCTGTCCATTAGCTTTTAATGGCTAATAAAGAATTTTTCTACATTGCTTTTTAAATAAAATTTATTTTCTGTTCAAGTCTGCATTTCTTTTTTTATTAAAACTATGATTTGAAACTTACATTAATATTTTAGTATTGAAATTTTCTCATAGTTTTCTTTCCCTTCAGTTATCTTGCTTCTCTAACCCTACTAGGACACTGAATAAATACAAGCAATTATGTTCTAGTGCTATGTTCCAATGCTGTAATATTAATATAATGGTTCTGAGTCTTTACAAAATGTTTTAAACCCTTCTAGTCCATTTTTTTTCCCTGTAAGCCATGACTGGTATCTTTCACTTTTCTTTTGATAACAAAGATTATTTATTTTATTTCACTGAACCTTAACTAACCAACATAAACAATGATAATGCATTATTGTTAATGTATTTATTATAAACAAAACCCTTCATTTAAATGAGTTTGTTTTCTTGTCATTTCACTAGAGATCTTAGCTTCATTATTTATGAATAATAAATTTCTATGCAGAGTGCTAAGAAAATTTTTGTTATTGGAGATTCTGATGGAGTCTTTTCTTAGAGTTACTAACATGCTTTTTTTCAGTTTTCCAAATGTTTTAAGATATTTTGTAAACATAAACCTTTTAAGACTGTACTCTTTCAAGAAAGAAAAAAATTTCTCAATTTCTAATGATTCAGGGGAGAGAGAATATGGGAAATGTAATCAAACAAGTATTCAAAACTATTTCAATTGGATTATCTTACCAATAATTTTCGGATAACTGCTAAATAATTTAAAATTCGTCCATTTAAATGTATGTCTATATTAGGGTAAATTTAAGAGATTCACAATGTAAAATGGCCCAAATGCAAGTTGGCTTTTTAGGCAATAGATGAAAGTAGAGGGTCTCCATGATATTGTGAAGCTTTAAATAACTAGTTTTCTTTTGAAATTTTCAGTATCAACTCAGTTTGATTATTATAAAATTTTATCACCAAAATTAATTGAAATTGTCACTGCCTGTTTGTAATTTTTAAGTATTCTGATAATACATTTTATTTTTCCATCCAAATTTCCTTGGTGTATAATGTGGTTTTCTTTTCTTGTTAAAAGTAGTGGCAGCATTGTGAAATTTGTTCAAAAAACTTGTATATGTGTAAAGAAATATGAAATATTTGAGCATAAACAGTATGTAAGACACTGGTAAATCATTCCATGAATTAGCCAGATAGCAACTATATTTTGTTCTCCCTGGTGTATAAACTACAAAGCATATTATTCTGTGGTGCACTAGGGGAAATAAAAAACAAAAAACAACTTATACATTCTAATTTATGGGAAACATAAACTCAGATAATGTAATAAATATCTCCTTTGACTAAGAATGTGATACTGGCAAAAGGATAATTTCTTAAATGAATTATTATGTAGGGACTATTTTAATTAATTTCCTCAAATAACTAGTATACAAGAAAAACTATATTTTCTTGCAATATTTAAATAAAAATAAAAACTATATATTAAAACATAGGAAGGGTGGAAGAAAGGAAGGAAGGAAGAAGCACACAGGGAAGAAAGTCTAAGGGAGGAGAAAAGAAAAGACTTATTCAATACATCATTAGAAAGCTGTGAAGTGCCACTAGTGCTTATAAAATCATCAAATAGTAATGCTCAATTAAAAGTTCATTTTTGTGTATCTACTTTTAATAGGATGCACTCAAAATAGATTTTGCTCTTGTATGACACCAAAATCATAACCACATGATTTGTTTGTTCACTTAATGGAATTCATCTATTCTATACCACTAAAGGGTTTTAGAAATGGCAGAAAACTATTTAGAACCCCCCCCAAACAAACTTTTAATTAAAACAAGTTAGGCCTATGTAATGTAATTAATTATAATAATCAACATGTTTTTTCTGAAAAATAATTATTAAGTAGAGATTCTTCTTTGGCCTACCTTGTCTCATGCTTAGATCATATGTTGGTAATTGATAAATGGTAGAATAAGACAGCTTTCAAAGACTCAATTTGGATCTTAGCCCTGTCAGGTTTTAGTTTGAAATGTCAGGTCTTAGCGCACGCTCATGGCCGAAGAATGATCAGATGCACCAAATTAAGGCAAACATGAAAATGAGGTTTATTGAGGAGAGATAGATAGGATTATAGGGCAAGAGCAAGATATAGGTTTACAGAGTATGGTATATATACCACAGATGATGACTGGACCTATTGTCGCAGCAAAGGGAGAGCAAAAGGAAGGGTGCAAAAATAGCTGGTTATGGTCTGTATCTTGTTTTATAGTGTCTGGACAGGGACCTCCATCATGGCTCAGATGTCACTATGGAACCACCTTGATTGGACAGTTGAGAGGTAGTGCATTACTACACATACAGGTTGTTCTAGTTCAATTTCCAGACTATAGTTCCTATGCTGCATGGCCCATGGGCTAGAGGGTCCTCTGCATTCTTTTGCAGGTGGTGAACTAAGTTATGATTCACAGAATCACAGGGTATTCCCTCCACCCCAGTCGCTAGGGAGAGATTAGGGTGGGGTAAAACAAAGATAGGGGCCTGGGGCCCACCCTTGTCTTTCTTTCCAGGTGGGACAAATGCAATAAAGCAACAGCACCCACTTTTGTTCCTAGGAGACCCGGAATCTCTCACTATCTATCTAACAGCTCTACCAGAAAGCTCTTTTGTTTCTATTAAGAAACTAAAGGCACTGTCTTTTTCTGATGCCATTTCTCTATTGTCCTAAAATGACTTACTCTATCTTCCCTTGGAGAACTCTTCAAATATTTCGTATAATTTCTGTGGGTATATTGTAGGGTTGTCTTTCCATGCCAGTTTCCATTACTAGATTGTGGATACTTTGAAACTTGGACATTAGTCTTGTAATTTTATCACTAGGTAACTAGCATCTGATACAATTCTTGCAATGTAGATGTTTAAAATACGGGTTCAGTAAATGAAGGAATGAATTAATTATATTAATTCACAAAATATAATTAGTCTCAAAGGTTAGGGGAAAATATAACTTGGAAGTTTATTGAAAAAGCAGATTTCTAGAATTTACTTAAGAAATTCTGTTTTTGTAAATTTCAGATTAGGAACAGTTTGCTACATTTTTGATGCAGACTTTTTTTTTTATCATTTAAATGACATATGTGTATGTTTTTAAGGTATAAGTAAAAATACATAGGAAGGTGGTAAAATGAAAAACATCTCCCTCCCCAAATCACACATCCCACTCTTCAGAAAGGATTTTTAATAATAGTAGGTGAATAGAAATAAACACATTTCTACTGTAAGGGCAAATAAAAATTTTTTTAAAAAGAGTCTTAATTCTCCCTTTTGAAAGTTAGAGAAGGGACTTTCTCCCCTTCTTTTTCCTAGAACATGTACTGTGGAAAATTTGTCATTGTAAGTTCTTTCTCTGTCTCTTTGAAACACGTATATATAAATCTTTTTAAAAGCTAAATAATTTCTTTGCCAGCTTAAAGACCCAAAATCTCTTCCTAAAGCCTGGGAAACACCTCTTTGATATGCGATCATCAAGGTAAATGAGGCTCCTATTTCCCAGTTTCTGTGGGAGGAGAGGAGCTTAACTTAAGTGGGTGCCTAGCTACAAGTTCAAAACCTCTCTCTTGTCATAATGATATAAGAAGTGTATTTTTCCTTTGAATAAGGCCAATTAGCTAACACCTTAGTGTTAGCTAATTAGTTGGTCACTTTAATTGACAGGTGAATTTAGGATGAACTTTGTGTCACAAATGGTGCTGTCAAACCTTCTTCCTTGAGGAAGAAAGGTCCTTCCTTGAGGATTATTCATTGCTTATCTTAAGAACATGTGTGCTGTACCTGCTTGGCTATATAAAAGGAAGAGATTTCTTTCTGTCTCTGTAATTTCTTAGAGAAATGCCAGTGATGTGTTTTATGGTCTGGTTTAATGCTTATTAAATAATGAAATTTTTTTTTTCTTCTCCACCTTTGTGGAGAGGTTTTCAAGGTTGGGAGGAGATTTTGTCTTTAATTATATTTCCCCAATACTAGACAAAGCTAAACACTACTTATTGTGCAAAAAATTATATGTCTTTGAATATTTTTATCTGGTTCACATTTTGATTGTATAAATTTCATTATTGACCACAACCACAATTCCTCCTGACCCCCAACTCATTCAGCCAAAAGGATCAAAAGGAACTGTATTCCTAACTTCTTAGATTTAAATTTTTCTGATATTTTCTAATTTATTCACTCAATTTTTTTTCTTTCTTTGTTACCAGATTTGTAAGGATTGTACCAAATGTCTCTTAATTTTGCCCAGATGTATCTTTCTTGAATCTTTCACATCTTCTTTGAATTTGGACTTGGTACTTTCTACAGCAGCATTGTGTTCTAAATTTTTTGGCACAGTTCAGGCCTGCTAATTCACTGTTTAAAACTTTGCTGACCTTTAAAATCTGAGGGAAGATATAAAACTATCTAAAATCATAAAATAATCACTTTAGGTAGACAAAAGAAAGGGACTACTACAATAACTTATTTATAAATACTGACCCTAATTATTCATTGACCTTCCTGTGCAACCAAATGAATTTTGAGACACTCAATAATAAAGCAAAATAAATCTCACCTCTCCTAAATCTTTCTTTTTTAGATACATTTGTTATTTTTATCTTAAAATTGAATAAAGGAATGGATTTAGTATTCAGTTTTCAGGAGATTTTTTAAATTAATAAAAATTTGAATTTTTATGCATAGCCTTGCTCCCCAATCAAAAGTAAGCTTATAAGACAATGAGTAAATAATGTGTCTACAAATAAATTCAAATAATTAAAACTACTTAGTGCCAGCTTTTAAATGACTTCAATAACCAAGACCCACCATTGTATAATAGTGATAAGTTTCATACCAATAATAAATAATCTTTCATATAGCCAAGAATTTCTGTATAGAATCACAGAGAAAATATGAAAATGAAGAACTGTAACTTCTATTGAAATAGTAGGGGCAGAAAAACATAAGGTGATTTGTGTATAAAGCACTTTCACTCATTTTAACTTTTATTACTTTCAAATTATATCTGTTCTATACTAAGTTTTTAAAGAAACCCCCATAAACTCTTTTCTTCCTCAAGCCAGGAAATTTGACTCAATATTTTTTGAGTCCTTCTTAAAATTTACTTTTAAATTACTTCAATTGTCAGAGTATGTCTTCCCAGATAAGCAGTAAGTGCCAGAGGCAATGCTTTAGATAATACAAAGAGTAATTAATCTCAGCAGACCAGAAAGCAATCAACCAACCACCAGATGTGCTGTATGTTCTCTATTTGTCCTTCCAGATCCATTCTTCAACGTTTTCTGTTCTTGTTTAGGTAGGAAAGTTGATCTCTACCCACTGCATCCTAAGATTCTTTTCCCCTCTGACTTTCTATTGGGTTCCTTCTAGAGGAGACAGAGTCAAGGGATGAGGGAGTAGTTCTCCTCCTCCAGTGGCCTTCACCAGGCTCCAGCACTTACTGAGAGTCATTAGCACTTTAGGCTTCTCTTACTCCTTTCAGTATGATGATGGTAAGGGCTCCTTGTTTTACTGACACCTGGCTGCCTTACATCCCTTCTTGAGCTTTTAACCCTATCCCCACATCTAGTGTGCTAAAATTGGATTATCTCCTACTATCTTCCTATTGGAACCATGTTAAGAGACATGGAAGTGGATTTACCACTAAACTAGTTAATGACATTTAAGCTTCAAGGCTTTCACTGAACAATTCCCTGTAAGACTATCAATTACTGGGCATTGTAGACTATTTTAGATGGAAAAGCAAAGAGGGACTGTAATTTTAGTTTGTAAGATTTCTGAAAAATGTCTCAAAGTAATTTCAGAAGAATGAGATCTGTATCTATAAAAGTCAAGTAATTTGGTTTACTTTTTTTAAATAAATATTTCCTGTCATGGCTAATTTTAGATTTGTAATTTTATACATATATATTTTTTTTCTAAAAGTAGGCCACCAAACTGTAAAACCTTCAGTTTCCCCAAAATATATATTTAACCCTAGTGATCTATGAGGTACCTAGGAAAACTTCGGAGGTTGAATTTGAGTAGATGAAAAGTCATAATTACAATTTTTTGAGACCTCTGTTCTAAACCATAATATTAATAATTATAATATGGAAAATCTTGAATTAAATAATATAAACAAAACATTATTTGCTAGAAATGAAATTCGAATATTAGGTAGTAGGTCTATATAAATTTTGGAAAGTGAAAGGGGGGTGATGATTATGGGTAGACTTGTTGGGGAAGACTACACTAAGGAGATGACAAAATCTAAATACTGACAAAGACCTAGAAGGGCCAGGACTAAGGTAAGGCCAGTGAAGCACTTGCCTCAGTTAGAAGTTTGCAGGTGCAGCAAATAAATCAGTACTTATCTTAAATGATAATTTTGTCAATATTTTTAAAAATTAAAATTAATGCACAAATGCAGGATGAATGAAACATCCAAATTCTAAATGAAAACGGGATTAGTATTGTTGATGTCTTTTCTTTTCCCTCAGTCTCCAATAGGCCTCAGCATGGCACTGCAACTTTCTGTATTCTGTCTCCAGCTCCAGCTCCAGATCAGAAAACCTGTTTCTATTTCCACGATGCTCTAGGCACAGTGGACATTTTTGGCTGTTCCTCGAACATATCAGATATTGCACTTTCTCTTCATGCTGAACAGAACACTCTTCTCATATTTGTCACAGCTGGTTTCATCTTACTTAGTTCTGAGCTCATATACCACCTTCTTAGAGAGCCCTGTTCTAATAATTATCCTGAAGTTAATGTCTGATTTTATCCTATCATTTCATACTATACAATAAAAAATTATTTATTGCTATGTGTTAATGTTTGTCTTTTTCACATCTTATGTGTGTTCCCTCCTCTCTCTCATCTGCAGCCGAAACCACACAGCTTAGAATAATAAGCCCTGGCTTACCTCTGTGATGAGGTGACATTTAGGCCAAGACTTGAAAGGAGTCAAGAAAAGTAATAAAGGTTAAAAAAAAAAAAGAGGAAGTGCAAGGAAAAAAGTGATTAGAAATTTTGAGGAATATCAAGAAACCACTATAAATGAGGCACAGAGAATGAGAAAGTAAGAAGGGAAGTCATAAAGGTAATTAGAGACAAGAATTTCACCTGAATTATATGGAAAGCCACTGAAAAAATTTAGCAAATAAACAAGATGATCAAACTTGCATTTTTAAAAGGGCTGGTGGTGTGAAAATAGACTAAAAGCAAGGAAAGGTGGATAGAAGAGACAATTTAGATTATTTCAATAAAATAGGCAAGAAATGAAGAAGATTGGTCCATTGTGTTAGTGGTGGTTGTGATGAGAAATTATTTTATTTTGAATCTATTCTGAAAGTAAAGATAATAGAATTTGCAAAAGAATTGGATATGATGAGCTGCCAAGTGAGAGAAATGCAGTAGTAATTCTAGGGCTTATGGCTTGAGCTACTTAAAAGATCAATTGCTCCTTAGGGAAATGTGGTATATCAGAAAGCAGAAAATTTGGGAAACAAATCAGGAGTTTTATTTTCAACATGCAAGTTGAGATCACTCTGGTTGTTAGATATCCATATCTGGTGATCAGAAGATGGAAAAAGCTAGAGTTACAATCTGGGACTCATTTATATATAGATGGTGTTTAAGTACTAGCATTAGATGAGAACATGTGCAGAGTCCATGGTCTTGATATAACCAGAAAGCAGATACTTTTGGTTATTTCTTGGGTAATAGGAAAAGGCTAAAAATATTGACTTGAGGATATCTACATAGAGATTTTAGGTGATACTGAGAATGGGCAAATCCTCTATTATTTTTCAGGTTAAAGTAGGAAAGATAGAAAACATTTGTCTAACAATGATATTGTCAGAAATGTCCTCTCTACTTCCATGCAGGAGAAAATAAACACACATCATCCAATATCTTAATGTTAACTATTAATATATCATGCTACTCAATAACACTTTTGCAGTATCTGTAAAAAATATCTTCTTTGGACACGGCATCTAGTAATGCTATCTCAGAAAATGGAGTTGTTGTATCTAACTATTTTTTTTTTCTTTTTGTCATCATGATGCTTGATGTTAAAATTAAAAAATATTCTCTGCTTATTTTACATTTAAATAATAGATTGTAAATTGCTCACAGTTTATTTTTTCTTGTTGTTTACTAACCTTTTCAGTTTGCACATTTTCTTTTATTTTATGTTTTATTTTACTGTCAATCCTCTATTTAGCAGCTCTCATCAGCCCTGTAACATCAAGTTCAATTTTGCATTTAAACAGATGTTATTAAATATTTGAAGATTTTCAAGATGTTTGTAGGTTATTTAGTCTGCTATATTTATGGAATGAGAAGTTAAATTTGAATTTTCAAGAAAATTTGCCTTTACATTGGGAGAAAAGTAAATGCCTTTCTCACTTTTAATCAAAAAGTGATCAAAGGACATGAACAGAAACTTTTCAAAAGAAGACACACTAATGGCTATCAAACATATAAAAAAATGCTCAACATCTCTAATCATCAGGGAAATGCAAATCAAACCCACAATGAGATATCACTTATCTCCAGTGAGAATGGCCTTTATCAAAAAGTCCCAAAACAATTAACGTTAGTGTGGATGTGGAGAGATAGGAGCATTCATACACTGTTGGTGGGACTGCAAACAAATACAACTTCTGTGGAAAGCAATATGAAGAGATACCTCAAAGAGCTACAAGTGGAACTACCATTGGATTCAGCAATCCTATTACTGAACATCAACCCAAAAGAACAAAAGACATTCTATAAAAAAGTCATCTACACTAGAATGTTTACAGCAGCATAATTCACAGTTTCAAAAAATATGGAAACAAGCCAATTGCCCATCAATACATGAGTGGATTAATAAAATGTGGTATGTGTATACCATGGAGTTCTATTCAGCCACAAAAAACAGCGGTGATCTAGCACCTCAAGTATTATCCTAGATAGAGCTGTAGCCCATTCTACTAAGTGAAGTAACCAAAAATGGAAAAACAAGCACCACATGTACTCACCATCACATTGGTACAAACTGATAAACACTTAAGTGCACATATGGTAGTAACATTCATCGGGTGTCGGGCAGATGGGACGGGGAGGAGGGGATGGGTCGATACACACCTAATGTGTGTGGTGTGCACCATCTGGGGGATGGACACACTTGAAGCTCTGACCAGGGTGGGCAAGTGCAATGTGGGTAACCTAAACATTTGTACCCCCGTAAAATGCTGAAATAAAAAATAATAATAATAATAAAGAAAAACAGTTGCAGAATGGTGACTTTCTAATTACAACTTTACTTTTGAGAAAAAAAGTCATTATTTCTAGCTGTGCTCTTTTTATTTCAATGTGGAGCCACCAGTTGTGTGAAACTAGCTAACACATAACTGAATGAATGTGCAATAAGTTAATTAGATCTTTTTAGCTTAAATTAGTTAGAAATTTTAAATGCAGGGATAAATTAGATGGTCTGACTTCTTTGATTCCATTTCAGCTGTGACTCTGAATCTATACATCATTTTCGAGACTTAGAAAATTGTGTACTCTGAGTTCCAAAGTTAATTTTATCTTATTGATATTTTTTCTCTAGCATCACGAAAAGTGCTAGCACACATTAGGCACTTGTATTGGCATAATTCAGTCATTCATCCCTGCAGCAATATTAACTATGAAAACCTACTATGTGCCAGATAAAGTCAGCTAAATATTGGGCATTGACCTGAACTTCATTAAAATGTGAAATTATAACATACAATGCCAGAATAACTGGGATCTCCTGTTTGTTCTACAGGGCATCATCATAGTTCAAAATGGTATTAAGGATTTTTCAAGCTTTCATAAAAAATTTACTGTTATTTTCTAATCTCTTTTCTAATCTGTTCTTTCCAGAATATCCTTTACAGTAAATGTTTTATTACATTGGTGCAGTGAAATTTTGATACAGTCTGTCTTCTTGCATAGTTTCTCCTATGGTACATGTTTACCCTAATCTTTTTTCAATCCTCTTTCGAATAGAAAATGCATGCATTATTTTTTTTTCCTCTACAATATTTCCCACTTGGTTGGTTTCCAGCAGCAGAAGCAGTAGGTCTAAACATTTAATTGGAGGTGCAAATCATGCTCTATAGAAATGAGGAGGCCGTAAGTGGCATTAATTCATCAAATGTGGTCAGATTGCCTGGGTGAGAGTACAAGAATACTTTAAAAAGATAATTAGACGAGGTTCAGGAACAGGTATAGAAAAATACATAATTGTACAAGTCTTTGGAAAGTTTCCCATGCCTTATTTTAGGTATAAAATAACCAAAGAAGATATTTCCAATTTGCTAAAATAACTTAGCCCTTGGAAAAGAGTGAAGTTTTTTTTTTTAATCATTCTTATTAATTTTAATGATGCAAATGTGTATCATGTGTGACAGGGAGAACCATGATGTGGATTTCCAGTCCTATAATTTATGTAGTTTCTATATACTGGCCATTATAATGTTTGTTTCTAGTAAGTGTGAGGTTATAAAGGCATAATCCTTTCTCCCAAAGAATTAATACTCTGAAAGAATTCATTTTGGTTATGAAATATAAAAACATGTGTGCAAAAGTGTGTGCACATATAAATATAAATGTGTGTATATGTAAATATATATGTGTGTGTGTCTATATATATAAAACTCGAGTTCAGAATTTCCTTTTTTTTTTTCACTCTGTCACCCCGGCTAAAGTGCAGTGCATCAGCCTAGCTATCAGCAACCTCAAACTCCTGGGCTCAGTGGATCCTCCTGCCTCAGCCTCCCGAGTAGCTGGGACTACAGCACATGCCACCACACTAGGCTAATTTTCTTTTTCTTTTTTCTTTTTTGTTGGTAGAGGCAGCGTCTTGCTGCTGCTCAAGTTGATCTTGAACTTCTGAGCTCAAACAATCCTCCTGCCTAGACCTCTCAGAGTGTTAGGGTTACAGCCATGAACCACTGTGCCTGGTGACAGATCAAAATTTCAATTGCCATTTGGTAAATTATATGAACTGAGTTTACTAATAAATACAAATTAATTAAAAAATTTACTAATTTTTATTTTAATGGCAGAATAAGCTCTATTATTATACAGCAAAGAGTCACTTAACAACAGGGATACCTTCTGAGAAATGCATCACTAAGCAATTTCATTATTATGGAAACATCATAGAGTGTACTACACAAACCTATTTGGTATAGTCTGCTACACACCTAGACTATACGATAAAAACTAATACTCCTGTAATCCTAGCTCTCTGGGATGCTGAGGTGGGCGGATCCTTTGAGCTCAGGAGTTCGAGACCAGCCTGAGCAAGAGCGAGACCCCATCTCTACTATAAATAGAAAGAAATTAATTGGCCAACTAATATATATAGAAAAAATTAGCCAGGCATGGTGGCACATGCCTGTAGTCCCAGCTACTTGGGAGGCTGAGGCAGCAGGATTGCTTGAGCCCAGGAGTTTGAGGTTGCTGTGAGCTAGACTGACGCCCCGGCACTCACTCTAGCCTGGGCAATAAAGTGAGACTCTGTCTCAAAAATGAAAACAAAAAAAAAAACTAATACTCCTAGGCTAAAAACCTGTGCAGTGTATTGGTCTGAATACCATGGGCAATTGTAGCACAATGGTAGGTATTTGTCTATCTAAACATACAAAAAGTACAATAAAATACAGTACAAAAGATAAAAAATGATACCCCTATATAGGTTACCCAACATGAATAAAGCTTGCGGGATTGGAACTTCCTTCGGGAGAATCAGTGAGTGGTGAGTGGACAATTGCTGTGGACTTTATAAACACTGTACACCACTAGGCCACACTAAGTTTATAAAAAAAGATTTTCTTTCCTCAATGATAAATTAACATTTTCTTACTGTAAATTTTTTTTTACTATATCAGCTTTTTAACTTTTTAAAAATAAAAAAAATTATTTTTGATAATTTGTTAAGTCTTTTTTAATAACATTTAGCTTAAAATGCAAGCACGTTATACAGCTCTCCAAACATATTTTCTTTATTTATACTCTATAAGCTTTTTTCTATTTATAAAATCTTTATTAATTTAGATTTTTGCTTTTTAATCTTTTTTGTTAAAAAGTAAGACATATGCACACACATTAGCTTAGGCCTACACAGGGTCACGATCATCAATATCACTCTCTTCCACCTTCACATTTTATCACACTGGAAGGTCTTCATGAGCAAAACATGCATGGAGCTGTCTTCTCCTACAAGAACAATGCCTTCTTCTGGAATATCTCCTGAACGACCTATAGAAGGATTTTTTACAGTTTTTTTTTTAATGAGTAAAAAGAACATGCTCTAAAATAACAATAAAAAGTATAGTATAGTCAATACATAAACCAGTAACAATCATTCATTATCAAGTATTATGTACCATACATAGTTATATGTGCTATACTTTTATGTGACTGACAGTGCAGTGGGTTTATTTACACCAGTGTCATCACAAATACATGAGTAATATGTTGTGCTATGACATTACAATGACTATAATATCACTGGGCCCTTAGGAATTTTTCAACTCCATTATAATCTTCTGAGACCACTGTGTTATATGGAGTTCCTCATAACAATACATTGTTATATGGTGCATGATTATATATCTGACTACTTCACAACTTATTTGTAGATAGTTGTCCCAAATAAAAAGTCCATTACACATGAATCCTAATCTATTCAACTAAATGCCATCATTCAATGATATTAATTGGTATTATAGAGATAAATATAACTGTATGAGTCTATTTTGATACCTAATAAACAAAAATCCATTAGCCATTTCAAATCAGTGTCTCCTGGTTTTAATAATTTGAAAATGTTTTCAATGTTCATTAAGTAAAAAGTATTTTAATTTAATTTTATGCTTTATATAATAATTGACTCACAGTCACAGAATGCAAACATTTATATAGTAATTATTGTCCACAAAACAGGAATCTTGCTGACTGATAAACCTACTAACCTATGCTTGATGGACTTGACTTTAATGAGTTACTTTTAATACATATTTTTTTCTCTCAGTGGAATATTAATGAAAATTAAATAATTTAATATGCAAAATTAATTTTGCTCAGTACTCATATTTAATATGGACCCCCAAACTACAGTATATTAAAACTCACTACTTTTGAGAAAAACACCTAAGAATGTAGTTGATAGATATTTCCTAATTTGTTTTGAGTTTTTACAGATTTTTTAAAATCTTGAATTAGGGCCCCTCCTACTTTTTTTTTTTTTTTTCCTCAATGGCTGTTAAAAAAATATCTCAGTAATTTCTAATCTCTCTGGGCCTTCAGCGCTGCTTCTTACTACTTATTTGTTCTTAAACAATTCTCAATGCTAGTCTTCTCAATATCTTCTCCAAATATTCACAACTCTCCTGCCTTGCTCTGTTCTAACAATTATCCTTAGCTTAAGAGTAGTCAACAGAATATTAAATCAATGAAGAAAATACTCAATAACAAATGGCTAATTCTAATCTCCAGGCATGAAGTCCCTTAAACCAATCATTAACACCACAGTCTCTGTGGGGTTCTCCCAATACTCCTCTCTCATCTCTATCTTCAGCTTGCCCCATCCCTCACCACCTTTTAATGACCATTTTTCTCAATGTGCTAATATGTTTGTCTACTTCATCTTCTTCTTATAATCATTTATTAATCAGATAATGTCCTCTAGTCTAATATTGCTCAAAATTTCTGCAGCTCTCAATAAATCAACTAAATATTTCATATAAAAGTAGACAACAGATTACATTTAAATTAAAAATAACATAAAACTGTTTAAATTGAAAAATAAAATATAATTAAAAATGAAAAGAGCTATTGGCAGTTTTAATTGATGATGAAGTTGATATTGTTTGTAATATTTTAAAAGTTTTCTGTATCTGCATCGTTGAATGGCTGAAAATATTCTTTTAACCTTTAGTAGATTTCTTTGCTTAGCCATTAATTATAATAAATTGAAATATCCTAACATAATTGTTGTTCATATGAAATGGCAGGAAGCATTTGACAGTTTTGTCAGGCAACTTAAGATGTTGGATTGAATATAGGCTCAAAAATTATGAAGTTATTTCTCACTTGTCAAAGAAAACTTACTTTGCATTGCTTCTTGGAAATGAATCCATTAGTCCATTAGAGTCACAAAATTCATATTCAGAAAAAGGCATGAAGAATAATTTACAACAACAGCAAAATCTTACTCTTTCTTTCTTTCTTTCTTTCTTTCTTTCTTTCTTTCTTTCTTTCTTTCTTTTGAGTTTGAGAGTTTACTCTATTAAGTGATTGGGAAAAGTTCATTGCTTAATGTATATTTTTACTATCTTAAATTACTCATTTTTTAAATTTTTAAATAGAATAAAAATAAAATTCTAGATTTGAAAGAGACTTCATTCACTTGCTCAATTATTCATTTAGTTTTTAACATGTTTTCAACAGGTATTTTTTAATACTTTATTTATCACTTTTTGATCTACCAAAATGGCAATATGTCTGGCACTCTGCTAGGCAGTTAGTCAGAACAGTCTTATCTAGTCTCTTACTTTACAAAAGAGAAGGAAAGACATATCTGGCTTATGAAGTCCATCTATAAAGCCATGGCACGCACCTGTAGTCCCAGCTACTCAGGAGGCCGAGGAGGGAGGATTGCTTGAGCCCAGGGCTCGAGACCAGCCTGATTAAGAGTGAGACCCTGTCTCTACTAAAAATAGAAAAATTAGCTGGGCATGGTAGCAATCACCTGTAGTCTCAGCTACTTGGGAGGCTGAGGCAGGAGGATCGCTTGACTCCAGGAGCTAGAGGTTGCAGTGAGCTATGATGACTCTACTGCCCTTAAGCCTGGGCAATAGAGCAAGACATGGACTCTCCCCTCCAAAAAATTAAAAAGCACATAATACCTCCTTAAGGAAGCATTCTTAGATTTAACTTTTAAACACGTATATGCAAACCTGTCATAAGAAGAACTAATGCATAAAGAAAATAAACATTTTGTAATAATATTTTTAAAAAGATATAAAACATCAGGGGAAGTAATTAAAGAAACCCCAAATAAGTGTGAAAACATGCTTTGTTTTTGGGTAAGGAGACTTGATTTTGTTAAAATGGCAATGGCAATACTTCTCAAAATTATCCAGAATTAATATAATTCCTATCAAAATGCCAAGTGGCTTCTTGGAAGCCTTGGCAAACCGACTCTAAAAGAATTATGAAAATGCAAGGGACTTAGTACACCCAAAACAATCTTGAAAAAGAAGAATAAATTTGGGGAACTCATTCTTGTCAATTTCAAAATAGACCACAAAGCTGTAGTAATCAATGCAGTGCAGTAGTGGAACAAGGATAAAGAGATCAATAGAATAGAATTCAAAATTCAAAACTAAATCCTTATTGTTAATTTATTTTTGACAAGATGCCAAGAAAATTTATTGGAATAAAGGATAATCTTTTTAACAAATGGTACTAGGGTAACTGGTTACCCACATGGAGATGAAAAAGTTAGATTCCTGGCTCACACTCTATAGAAAAATGAACTCAAGAATGGGTCATATACCTAAATGTAAGAACAAAAACTATAAGATTCTTAGAATAAAACTAAGAAGTACCTCTTCATGTTATTGGAGTAGGCAGTGGCTTGTTTTGTATGGTATCAAAAGTACAAGCAAAAAAAATAATACAGATAAATTGGACTTCATAAAAATGAAAAACTTTAATGTTTCAAGTATAATATCAAGGAGTGAAACAACCCACTGATTGAAAGAAAATATTTATAGTCATATATTTGATAAGGGATTTGTATGATACCTACAGACAAAACAATGAGCTGAGATACTGACTAAAGACAACAGTAAAATTATATGAGTGGTTTAAAAAAGCCCAAATATTAAATGCAACTCTGTATTCAGTTTCAAAATGATTTCTTTAGTAGCTATGTATACATGTCTTTCCCCCCCTTTTGCTTCTCTCTACTTAGAATGAAGAGTATTAATTAGGTTTGATTTGACATTGAATTCACATGTCATTACTGGAGCATGAGACACCACATCAGATGTTGGTTTCACCTGGCAAAATCAGAGTGGAAATGGATACAAGACTACTGGGATATTCCTGAGCAGGAGAGAGGCTTTTTATATGGGGGGATAGATATCTCATATTAGGCAGAAATATGAAAGCCCTTGAGGCAAATATACCAAAAAAATACTAAAATGAGAACAGAGTAGAACATGGGGATGTACAGAGCCTTTCCTGAACATGTATGGCCTAGGATTTTTTTTCTTTGTCATTCCTCAGCTCTAGTCTTTACCACAGAAGGGCCGACTGCAATAGGGATATTTCCTAGGGAACCTTAACAACTGTTAGATTTTGCCCATGGGAAGAACCAATGGGAATGCAATATATGCCCTTGTATATGTGGGGCAACATCACTGCCAGTAGCTGAATCTCCCCCATGGAAGCAGCTCTCAGCAATCTTATAGTTTCTTTTGGGTAACTCCAGCCTTTGGGCTCCAATTCTAATAGCTCTTCCCACTGACTCCTTTGTAGTGGTAGAGGTGGCTATATGTTGTTAATTTCTGAGTTGCCTTATTATTCCTTGTTTAGATCATAAACCTTCCCATTACCTGTGTAAGCAAAATGGCTACGTTAAAATTTGTTTAATTATTAAATGTGTTTCTTTTTCCTGACTAGGTACTATCCATATGGTACCCCTTGTACCCTAGACACCTAGTATAAACATTCTGAGTATGCACCAACTTTAATTATTTATAAAATAATGCATATTTTGACTAAGATATTATGCATATTGTCCAATCTACACAAAAATATGTATATGAAAATTGCCTTATAATAATGGACCTAGTGTAAGATTTGCAATTTCCATAGTTTTGAGTAAAAATAAATATGCTCTGAATCAGGCAGGACTTGAAGTGCAATTTTAAAGAAACAGTATTCTTTGTTGTATTATTCACAAAACTTTTAAATTATTTTCCACTAAATATCTGGCCCTATATATAGTCAGGACATTCTGTCATGCACTAAATTCCTTTCTCTCTTCACCCATAGGGTTTCTGATTTTATTTATATACATATATGTATTATAATAATAACTATATTAATAATTAATAATAAATATTATATTAATAATTAAATTCATTATTATAAAGGCATACCAAAAATGCATTATGTTGTTATTAAATACCTTTATTCAAACAATGTTCACATATGCAAATTTGTGCAAATAAGTATGTACTCAGTGACACATAATTCTATCTAAATCTATTCCAGGGAATCTATTCTGGTATTTGGTAATACAGTGAAGAACTGAAATTTAGCAGAAAACATTACTGAGACATTTTATCATAAATTACCATTTATTCCAGAGGATAAAATTCAATCAATTAGATTGAGGTATTCGAACATAGTTTTAGTTTCATTAAACTAGAATCTAACACGTTTATTTCAGGGATTCAGTAGAAGAAGAAAGGCCTGGATATGAGGTTTGAAACTTTTGCAGTGGTTATTATACTAAAAACTGCGTTGGATATTATAGTTCTTTGACATCATGGATAGTGTCATCTGAGTTGTCCTTCCACACAGCACCTGTCTTTGTTCAAATCTTCTGGTAAGAGAGAATAGAAAAAAAAAAATCTTAAAATGAGACACATTGCTTGTATAAACCTAAAAACATAGAACAGGATAAATTATTGTTAATTTAAGGCAGAATTTTCCCCCTCAAACCTAAAAGTAATTATACAATAATTATGGGAATAAATTAGAAATTTGTATCTTTCAAGCTAAAACAATCCCTTACTTTCTCCTCTAAATCAAAGAAGTGTAACTTATGTAAATTATTATATATTCATTGCTAATTTATGCCCAATTATAAAAATTAATAGGTTTTTGAGAAAATTAATTTAACATAAATTATTATCCAGTTAACATTACACAAGAGCCACTAAAATAAATACTTCATTAGTGTGACAAAATAAAATAATGATGCAATTAGGAATATGTTCTCTATATTTTTAAAGAGAATAAATATATCAATTTATTTTAAGGTGTTCTGAAAAAAATTCACTCAGAATATAACTTGTTTTCCTGCTATAGAAAATACTACAACTATTCTCTAGTTTTACATCAAGTTTTCAGAAATAAGCAAAATAAAGTTAATTTGAAACCTACAAATGCTTAGAAATTAACATACTATATGTATATATTAAACCATGATAAATGCTTTACATTTTTATGAAAAAATTTAATAGGCACAAATGCTGAAACGAGGAGGACAGAACTAAGGTATGTGTAGGTAAAATATTCATTTATTCAAAAAATACATAATGGCCTTTCACTGTGAACTAGACACTATTCTAGCCAGTGGATATACAGCAGTAAAAACACCAGTAGAATGCCAGCTCTGAAAGCCCGATTTAATGGAGAGGGAATCAGCTAATAAAAAAATAGAGAATTCTGGAGACAGACAGGGTGTTTGCTATTTTATGGTCGAGGAGGCCTCACTCTAAAGGAGGCACGAGCAGGAAGCTAAAGTAAATGAGGAAACACACTACGTGGATATCTGGAATAAGAATTTTTTCACCCAGAAAGATCAGAAAATCGATAAATCCTGAGATTAGGGAATACTTGGAGATTGCAATAAACACCAAAGAAGCCAGATTGGGTCTGTCACAACAATTGAGGAGAAAAGTAGTGGCTTGGATATCGGTCACTGTGACCCTGTCTGAATGTCTATAAACAAGATGATTGTTAATAACACTGATCTGTGTCACGTTTTTCTTTATATGGTCACATAGTTCAGCATGTATACCTTCACTGGGAGCAGTAAAGTTATATCAACTGCTATCCATTGAACCTAAAACATTAAAGCATTATTTTTGAGTTTCTAATTTTTTTTTCAAAAAGATTAAACAAATTTAGCAAAATTTTAATAAATAACTCTAATAAAAAATAGAATGAAGCATGTGCATTTAACTTTATATTGAGTAGAAATATGAATGCAGACTCAATGACATATCATTGATTGTAGCATGTGTTTAGTGTACGTTTAAAATTGTGTATAACATTAATCATAAAATGGCCATTGTAATCATCAACAAATCTTGTTTATTAACTAAGGAAGTTATACTTTATAACAAATGCAAAAACGTCAACAAATAAGTATAAGATAATTGCAATATTTTTCTTGCTATTTTAATTAATCTGTAAAAGGACAAAACTCTGGATTTATAATGCAAGTTTGAAATAAGCAGAATATATCAGAGATCAATATTTTGCTTTCTATGAACTATTCTTTCACTCAACCTGAAAATAATGAATTAAAATATTTTCTTGTTTATATGTATCCACTCACACACACACACACATAAGTTTATTCATACTAGGAACTACCTGGAATAATGAAAAGACTATAGGCTTGTGGTTAGTCCTGTGTTTAAATCCTGTCTCCAGTAGTAAAATAAATACATGATCTGGGAATTTGCTTAATTCGAATATTATTTAAAGAATGAGGATATTAAATATTAATGATACTGCCTATCATGTATAGGCAGTATCAAACATTAGCGATAATATATATATATATAAAATATTAAACATATATTAGGCACATGATGCACTTCCAACTAAGAATAATTATTATTGTGTTAATTACATGCTTTTTATGCTACAGGAAAAGAGTCAAATGTATAGCTTCAAGGTATACAAATACAAAACATGAAATCAAAATCCTTTAGAGAAACCACATTGTGAATATTTTGGATACAATTTCTGTCATGTTCTTGCCAGTTGTATAGAAAATATTTAGAGGATTTCTTGGTTTTCTTATCATCCAATATTAAAGGATAAAGAATGAAAAATTTTCTTTTATTCAATGTTGGGCTGAATTCTTTAGTACTGTGGTGTCAAAAGTTGTTCAATAAATGATAAATTAACAAATAAATTCAAATAGCAATAAATAAACAAATCTGAGTACACCTGAAAATGTCAAATATCTCTAAAGTCACGTTAAATGCTTAACTTATGCAGCATGCATCACTGTCAAGTAAATATTAAAAATAATTTATTGTCTTTTTTTCCATTCTACTTGGTGGAGG
Source organism: Mirza zaza (assembly GCA_008750895.1). Classification (NCBI taxonomy): domain Eukaryota; kingdom Metazoa; phylum Chordata; class Mammalia; order Primates; family Cheirogaleidae; genus Mirza; species Mirza zaza. The sequence goes on along the minus strand of VSMD01008033.1, from coordinate 69,621 downwards.
TGACTAGCAATATAAAGAATACATTAAACTTATAGCTCTATTTTTATTGTTCTAAATCATTTCACATGTTTGGTTTAAATAAACCCAGACCAAAAATAGCAATAAATATGTTTGTGTTTTTGAAACAAAAATATAAAGACACTATTCTGAGTTATTGCTAAGTTGCATACCATAACAATGCATTATTAATACTTATTAATACTTAATTTGGATTTACATAGCACTTTAATGTTTTTTTCTTACATATTACTGAAGTTGTTGTTTTCCTTTTTAAATTATCTCAAAGTGATAAAAAGCTAAACAAGAATGATCTCAATTTAGAGAACAATGTAACAGTATACATTTTTTAAATGTATTTTTAATTATTACAGGTACATAAAAAATATATATAGGGTAGATGTGATGTTTTGATACAGACATATAATGTGTATTAATAAAATAAGGATAATTGGGATATCCCTTACCTCAAGCATTTATCAGTTCTATGTGTTTCAAACATGCCAATTCCATTCTTTTAATCATTTTAAACTATATCCTAACTTGTTGATTATAGTAACTCTGTTGTGTATATCAAATAATGCTCATTCTTTCTAACTATCTTTTTACACCCATTAACCATCCCCACTTTATCCCCAACTCCCTGCTAACATTCCCTGCCTCTAATAACCATCATTCTGCTCTTTGTCTCCATGAGATCAAATGTTTTTAATATTTAGCTCCCATATACCAGTGAGAACATGTGAGATTTGTCGTTCTTTGCTTGGTTTAATTTCCCTTACCATAATGTTCTCCAGTTCTAGCCATGTTGTTGCAAGTGGCAGAATTTCATTATTTTTATGTCTATATAATATTCCATTGTATATGTGTACCACAATTTCTTTATCCATTCATTCAATAATGGACACTTAGGTTGATTCTAAATCTTGGCTATTGTGAATAGTACTGAAATAAACATGAGAGTACAGATATCTTTTCCATGTACTGGTTTCCTTTCTTTTGGATATATACCTACCAGTGAGATTTCTGGGTCATATGGTAGTCCTGTTCTTACCTTTTGGGGGAACTTCCATACTGTTCTCCATATTATTTGCACCAATTAACATTCTCAGCAAAGGTGTACAAGGGTTCTCCTTTCTCTGCATCATCTCCAGCACTCATTATTGCCTATCTTTTTAATAAAAGGGATTTTACCTGGCGTGAGATCGAATCACTGCAGTTTTTATTTTTATTTGCTTTTCTCTGATGTCTAATGATGTAGAGCATTTTATCATATTCCTGTTGGCTATGTGTATGTCTTCTTTTGAGAAATGTCTATTCAGATCTTTTGCTCATTTTTTACTCAGATTTAAAAACTTGTATTTGATATTTTTCCTATTGAGTTGTTGGAGCTCCTTACATATCCTAGTTTTTAATTCTTTATCAGATGGGTACTTTGCAAATATTTTCTCCTATTCTCTGAATTGTCTCTTTCCTGTGTTGATTATTTCCTTGGTTGTGCAGAAGCCTTTTTTAGCTTGATGTGATTCTATTTTTCCAATTTTGCTTTGGTTGCCTGGGCTTTGGCTGTAGTACTCAAGGAGTCCTTGTCCAGACAAATGTCCTGAAGCATTTTTCCAACGTTAACTTTTAGTAGTTCCATAGTTTAAGGTCTTACATTTAAGTCTTTAACCGATTTTGATTTGAATGTTGTATAGGGGGAGAGATAAGGGTCTAGTTTCCTTTTTCTGAGTATGGATATCCAGTTTTCTCAGCACCATTTATTGAAGAGACTGTCCTTTCTCCAATGTTTTTTTCATTTGAAGCTTTTCTAGTTTTTTGATGTGGGCACTCATTGCTACCAACTTTCCCATATGTTTTGACATGTTGTATTTTCATTTTCATTTATTTCGAGAAACATTTTAACTTCCTTTTAATCTCTTCATTGACCCACTTGTCATGTAGGAGCATACTGTTTAATTTCCATGTGTTTGTAAATGTGTCAATGTTTCTGTTGTTATTGATTTTTATTCCATATTTTTATTCCATTGTTGTCTGAGAAAATGCTTGACATTATTTCAATTTTTTAAATTTTTTAAGACTTGTTTTGTAGCCTAACATATGGTCTATCTATGAGTATGATTCATGAACTGAGGAAAATAATATGTATTCTACATTGTATGAAACATTCTGTAAATATATATTAGGATCACTTATTCTATAGTGCAGATTCAGTCTGATGGTTCTTTGTTGATTTCCTGTCTGGATAATCTGTCCAGTGCTGAAAGTGGAATGTTGAGGTCTCCAGTGATTATTGTATTGGGATCCATTGCTCTCTTTAGCTTTTAAAATATTAGCTCTATATACCTGGGTGTTCCAGTGTTGGGTCCATATATATTTAAAATTATTATTTTCTCTTGCTGAATTGACCCCTTTATTATTATACAATGTCTTTCTTTGTCTCTTTTTATAGTTTTTGTCTTACAATCTATTTTATCTAATGGAAGTATAAACACTCCTACTCTTTTTTGGTTTCCATTTGTGAGAAATATTTTTTCATCCTTTTATTTTCAGTCTATGTGCATGGGTGAAGTGAGTTTCTTATAGATAATATATAATCGGGTCTTTCATTTTTATCTATTCAGTCACCCTACGTCTTTTACAACTTTATTATTGATAGGTAAGGACTTACTGCTACCATGTTGTTATTTGAATTCTGGTTGTTGTGTGGTCTTCTCTTTTTTTCTTCTTTCCTTTTTGTCTTCCTTTGTTAAAAGTAATTTTCGCTGGTAGTGTGTGTTCATTTCTTTTTTTATTTTTTAGGTTTGTTGTAGATTTTTTTATTTGAAATTATCATGGGGTTTGTAAAAACATTTTGTCATGAATTATTATAAACATATGACAACATAACTCTGCTTACAAATAAACAAGTGTCATCACTGAGGATGCCCCAAGCCCAGTAATGCTGTGACTCTTGTAGATTCCTGGTGGTTCCACCTTGGTGCACTTGGGTTCAGGGAAAGTTTCATTCTCTTCCTTCAGTATATGGGCTGGACTGCTAGAGTTGGGGGAGGAGTGACATGTGTGTTAGGGTGGAAAGGCTAGTAGGTGCTCATGGTGCAGGTGCAGAAAGATTTCTCATGCAGAAATTAAGATATAAAAATAAAAAGTTTACTCTATCCTCCTGGAAGAAAGGGAAAAAAAGAGAGAGAGAAGGGAGAAAGGCAGGGGAAGAGAATAGGGTGACGGGCATGGCATCCCAATGAAAGAGAAGGGAGATGCCAGCAGTGAGGCCAAGTGGCTCCCTGATTTTAAGGGGGATGAAGAGAAGGAAAAATAGTGATGACTGTCCATTGATAACAAAAGCAGCAGCAAGTAGATAACAAAAAACTGCAAGGGTGTCAAAATCCAAGACTTGGTTTCCCGCCTTTTCTTGGAGAAGGGATTATAACAGGAGATGTGACTCTGTCCTCCAGATACGGTTGAGGCTGTAGTTCCTTCTGGTGCTGTTTACTCAGGAACTCTGTCAAAGCAGATTCTAAAAACAAACAAACAAAAAACAACAATTTTGAAAGAGAGAGATTTACATCTCTTTTCTGTCTATTCAGCTTTCTTCAGAAGTTGTGCAAAACAGAACTCCTGCAGGGTACCTGTCGGTGAGAGAACTCACAGGATTGATCCTTAACCGTTACTGGAGACATTGTGGGATTAGGTACTTTCCTGTTATTTTTGCAAGGCCACCTGTTTCAATGAGCACACTCCCATGGCCACCACAGCTGAGACTGCTTCAGGTCACAGTGAAACCAGCCCAGTCTCACTCAAAGCCTGTGGTGACTGCTGCCTGGCTACCTCCAATGTTTATTCAAAGCCCAAGGGCACTTTAGTCAGCAGCTGGTGAATCCTGCCAGCACTAATCCTTCCCTCTGGGGAGGTGGGTTTTCTTCTGGCTCAGGATGGGTCTAGAAATGCCATCCAGGATCTCCGGCCTGGAATCGGTGGCCTCAGGAGTCTGCTTAGAATGTTATTTCACTGTGATTGAGCTGGTACCCAACTTGCAAAACGAAGTCCTCTGAATTCTTCCCTTCCCTTCCTTAACTGGAAGAAGACTCTCCCTGAGCTGTGCTGCCTATAGTTGCGTGAGGGGTGACACAGGCATTGGCTTGGCTACTGCTGCTGTCTCACTGAGTCACATGCACCCCGAGTCCACTGGCTCTGAACCAGCACAGCCACAAGAATTGCCCCAGCAATACAGCCTTTGTGGCCTTGTACAGCAAAACAGGACCAGGAAACAAACCGAGAGTCACACAAGCGTGCTACAAAACAGGATTTTCATTACACGCGGGCTCAGAGGGGTCTCACCTCCAAATTCTGAGCAAATGGGGTTAATGATATGATGGTTGTTTTTATAAGCTTTGTTATGGGGAAGTTGGTGGTTACAGAAGAAAAAAAAATGGTTACAAGGCTTGTATGAGGTAAGGGCTACAAAAGTTGCTTATCCATGTTATGTGGCAGTTCTGCTTTTGTAAGATAGAAGTTACAAAGTTTGCATCAGGCCAAGGTTTAGTCAAGTGCTTTTTTTTTTTAGTTACTTAATCATGTTATTATTGGGAAGGGAGTGCAGAATTTTTCCCTTACAGCCTGACTGCCTTCCAAATTTAGTCCAGGGCCCAGGCCACTTTTTGTCAGTTAGTGGTGGGGGTAGTTGGAACTGGGATTTCGGATTTCCCTCTGACAGTGCTGGTCCAAATGCTCCTTCTTTGGGTGCCAGCAGAATTCTGTCCTGTGCTGTGTTTCCCTACGATAGGGTGGCCCTGAGTTCCAATGCAAAATGCCACCATCGCTTCACTCTCCCTCCCCCAGGAACCCAGATTCTCGCTGCACTCTGCACATTTGCACTGCCAAGGGGATGAGGGAGGGCGGCACAAGCAACACGAGATTGTCTTTTCTGCCCTCTTCCATGCCTCTTTTCTTGATATTGACAGGTAAAACCATTGGGTGCTGGGATGTGGCAGCTTGCCACCTCACCTCCCTGCTGTTCCGCATCCCCCTGGGCTGGCGCTGTGTGGGGTCAACTGGAGGCTGTGGCGGGTGCATGCTGCTGGGGCCGGGCCTCCTGTTTGGACGCCTGCTGTCCCAGGCCGCACTCAGTCCTCTACCACCTGCTCCTGTCCTCCCGCTGAGCTGGCTGAGCTATCTCGATTGGATACTTTTTGAATCCCAATGTTGCTGATTGGATGTTAAAGCTTATTGCCCATTGGATGTTAAAGCTTGTTGCTGATTGGATGTTAAAGCTTATTGCTGATTGGACGCTTTTTGAGTCTTACCAAGGTTATAAAAGTAAGAGGAGAACAAGGAAGGGGGAGCTCAGAAGTCAGAAGTCGCTGAGCCTGTCGGAAGAATAATGACTGTTCTACTCTTCGTGTGCCCGTCGGTTCTTTCTCTGGTCAGGTGCTGCAACAAGAGCTGTAATACTAGCTGTAACACTAGCTGTATACCTTGCCGCAACAATATCATGTTAGAACCAGGTACTGTGATCACTCACCTGAGTTTTGATTCTTCTGAAGGTGCTTACTCACATGGATACTTGTTGTATTTGGTGTTCATGTGGAGGGATGATTGCTGGAGATTTCTGTTAGGCTCTCCTGCTCCGCCCCCTCTTCATTTGCTTTTAAATTAAGTATCAAATTAGAATTTGTTTTAATTTTTTTTTTAACTCTGACACTGTGTTTTCCTTTAAATCTCTTTACTTTTATATACCACACATACACACACATTTCACATAGACTCTATACACACACACACACTATTTTCACTATTTAGGTCACTAAGTGCAAAATAACTATGGATAGTCTGTTACTTCTGAGGTAAACAGTGGTTTCTGGTGATGTGACAGTTGGGTTACATGTGTGACTAAGATTTTGACATGACCAATACAATACAAAAAATATAGCATGTGCTTAGAGAGAAATTTACTGTTTAATTTCTATTCGATAGTGGTGGTTTGAATGTCTGTCTTAAAAAATATAAGGCTCAAGATCATTCAAAACATCGGAAAACATTTATTGCTCATTAGTCTTTCGTGTATAATCAATTACAACAAATTCTTAAAAAGTTAATATGTTATTCAAGTTTGTGCATCCTTATACTTAGAACTGTACCTTTTTCAAAGTAGCAAACTCTCAATAAGCAGTTATTTAATGAAGTACACATTCTTCTTTTTTTGAAGGGGGTACATATTCTATGTGTTATATGAAATACTATATTCCACCGATTCTGGGATACACTTTTCCCCTACATTTGAATATCTCTATAATGAAAATACATCTCACAGTCATCATTTTGGCCAGATTGTGTCAAAACTCTGTTGTACTGCCTTGTATAAGTGAACTGGTCATTCTATACATATAGTCATTGGTTGCACTGAGTTACTGGAATGTTTGTACTATGCATTTTGAGTGTAATTATAAATATGTCTCCAAAAAGATTATAATTTGGCACCAAAATGTTACTAAGCTGTTTTACGCACAAATCACAGAAATAAAAATAAGGAATGGGTGAAAATTTAATGTCAGTGATACAAAAATTCATTCTTGGAAGAATGAATAAACTTTATATTTACTAGCAAAGCACTGAACAAGGGTTTTATAGGACCTAAGAAAAAAAGATCCTCAAAAATAGAAAAAAATATATTACCTTGTCTTGCTGAGGTTCATGCAAACAGATTGCCATCACACTCAGCAAATTAAAGTACCATATTCACAGCTCAAAATACGCTATCAGTTACTTGGAAAAAAATCCTGAGGACATTAGTAGACACTCTTTTAAGAAAGGCTGAATCAGTAACACTCTTGATGACACAGAGAATGCTATTATATATAAAAACTTAGAGTTGAGAAAATAAAAAGTTATTCAGAGGAACCAGACTCTATGTGAAGAAGTTTTAGCAGTATCTTAGCCAATTTATTATACTTATGGGTTTCTGTCTGATGGTTGAAGAATGACAACTATTAAAACTTAGTCTAATTCTAGCTGAGTCTAAAAAAGCTTGTTCAATTAGCATAGTATAAGCATTCTAAGAGATAAGAAAGCATTGTAAAATAGTTTGACAGCATTTTTCTTTCTTTTTTTGTGATACATTAAACATTGGTTATCTCATTAAAACACTGATGGAGTCTATGATTTGGTGAAATGTAGCTTTTATCTTTTTGGTAATTTGGTTTGTTTTTTTATTATTATTTATTTACTTAGTTAATGTGTTTTTATCTGTAAAATTTAAAACTTTTGCATTCATTGCTTCATTACTTATTGATTTTTAATATATTAATTTTATAGAAAAGCTGTGGTTAGCAAAATTTTTCTGCCAACATCTTATATATTTCTTTAAATGATGATTATTTATATTATTTTTCCATTACTGAAGTTTGTATTTAATGCAATTTCCTCTATTTTGTTAGACTTAAAAAAAATGCAGAACTCACTCTCAACCCTTTAACCACTGATTATTCATTGCCTTATACATAATCCAGTTGTATGAATTCTGGGCTAATTTTTTAAGTTCATTATTCCAAAAGTCTGAGAAATTACATATTTTATGAGTTTTCTCATGATAAGCATTGTATTTACACTTAACTAAAATATTTCTGTATTCAACTTTCCTGAGACACACTTTTATTCCATCAGAAATTTTTTCTTGTGCCAGTGTCTTTTGGCAATTGCACATTGCATTGGAGACATACGAGAGCAGGTTAATGTTTTTTCCTTGTTTTTTTGCTTGGCCCATGGTATATTTTCATATTCTTTGAAATTTATTTGTATTATAATTTGTTTTGGCACTGATTTTTCTGTAAAACTTTTCCCATGAGACACAGAGGTCACATTTAAGCTGGAAATTCCATCTTTAGAAAAATGTTCTTTTTTCATCACAATAGATATTTAAAAAAAAGAAAAAAATTAAATTAAAAAAAAAGAAAAATGTTCTTCAATTATATGCTGCTAAAATATATTTTTCTTTTAATTATTCTTAGCTTGAATATCACAAATGAAGCATATGGTAATGAATTGCTCTTTTTAATCTCTCTAATCTTTATTTATTGTTTAATTATTTAATTTAATCTTTATTATTTTCTAGTTCACCTCCTGTCATTTTTCTTAGGAAATATTTTGTTACCAATATACAATATTAAATTTTGTTATTTCTATGGCTCTCAATTTTGAACTTTCTTATTTTCCATTTATTTTCTGAAACATAAGACATATTAAAAATATGATTAGCTTCAGCTGATCTGTGAGCTAAATTTCATCTGTCTTTTGCTCTCTTATATCTCAATAGAGAATTTTTTTTTCAGGGTCCTTTTTTTTCCTTTAATTTGCTGAGAATATTGACTTTTCTCTGACATACTCTTTCTTCTGGAGTTTTCATTTTGATGTATAGTATGCTTCTTGAATTTTTGTATGTTTGTTTTCTGCTCTGGGGATACTCTGCATGAATAAATTATTGGATCATTTTTTACTGCTTGTTTATTTGATGAAAGTGGTTTAATCTTGGCCTTCTATGTGCTGAAAAATATGATGGGAAAAAGTTGAGAAATGAGCTGCAGCAGCTGGAAGCTTTAATCAGATTTTTCAAAACATTTTCTCTTACATATTAGCACTATTTGCTAATCTGGATGTACAATGCCCCTGAGTTTTTCATCCTTCCATCTCTCAGGTTTGAGTAAGAGGCTAATTACAAAGCTAGGACTTTTTTTTTTTTTTTTTCATCTACATTTCTCCACTCAGTTGCTTTAGTCCAATAGCTGAAAAACTTCTCTAGTTTAAGAAGTTAGGCCAAAAGAAAAAAGAAGAAAAAAAAAAAAAGAATGTTATTCATTTTGGTATTTCTCCTCTCACATTCTGGGAATGAAATTCAGTGGGTCCATTTTTGTACCTTCTCTGTGGACCCGTCCAAACCACTGAATTTTCATTGTTCTCGTAGTTTGCTTGGATTTTCAAAAATTTGTAATTCGTTATTAGAAACACCTGTACTCTGCCATTTTGTTTAGCTTATTTCTATAAGGAAAGGACTGTAGAAATATCTCAGCAGATGACATTGGCCATGAGAATTGTGCCCTTGGTTGTTTATGTACTTACTCTGTATTCATATTTCTGTGAGTATGTATGTGATTTCATAAGTACATATGTTGGAGGCATGATTATAAATAGCAAGATATGCAAGAGATTATCTCTCTGTACTTCCTTTGAGTCAGTTATCATTAAAATAATAATACATTTAGTGTCATCTACTGAGAAATAATCTATATACTATTTTCCATGCATGCACTAGGCAATAGTTTGTTAAATAGCATATTATTTAAAATTATTTCTGAAGGACTAACCTATTTGTGGACACTATTGGTCATATTATTGATAACTTTTATATTTTATTGATTCTTGATTCCACTTCCTCCTACTGAACACAGTCTACCACAGACTCTTTAAGCATTTTTAAAAATAGTTTTTACCTGTACTGACATGTAAATCCAAGCAGCTACTACAAAGCTTCTATTAGTCACTGCAGCTATTAGTATCACCTTACAAAGAACGCTGATTTTTTTTTTAGCTTGTGAATTACACACAGTTAAATGGGTTGCTAAATATTTGCAATAGAAGGATTTTTGTGTCTTTCAAAATTCATATGCAGAAATCCTAACCCCCCAGATGATGGTATTAGGAGTTGGAGTCTTTGATAGGTTATAAGGTCATAAAAGCAGAACCCTCATAAATGGGATTAGTGTCCTTATTATAGAGACACTGGAAAGTTCCCACATCCTTTATGCCATATGAGAACTCAGGGAAAAAAACATCCATCTAGGAACCAGAAAGTGGACCCTCATCAGACAATGAATTTGCCAGTGCCTTGACCTGGGATTCCACAGCCTCTAGAACTGTGAGAAATAAATTTCTGTAGTTTAAAAGTAACCTAGCCTGTGGTATTGTGTTATAGCAGCTGGAACATTGCAAGACATTACTGTTGCTTTTCCTTTATTGTTTACCAATGTTTATTTAAATAAACTTCTTAAAAATATCATATTGTACACCTTATCTCTATATAGCAAAAATATTTATTTCGATAGGATTTAAACATAAGTTCATAACTACACAGGTGATATGTGTTAATGACTAAGGATCATTCCTCCCTGTGACAACTAAGGCTTTATTAGCTGAACTTGCATTCAAGTAGTTCCTTTTAAAGTTATTTTTTTTCCCATAAGACCCATCAGTTATTTATAAAAGTAGAATCTATAAAGGCTCAATCTACCAGTTCTCAGTTATTTCCACACATGCCTGAATCTCAATAGTTTAGAGAGTTAGATGTCAAACTGAGATATTCCCTAAATGCATTATGTATATATTAATAAAAGGGCATATGTTTTGGTTGTATTACTAGATGATTTCCTAGTAGGTAATTTTGTGTGTAAAATATGAATATTTTGACTCACTAAATTGCTTTAGTTAACTTACATTTTTTCAGGTTAACATTAATAATATCCTTTATGAACTTACTTGCCTGCATGAAGTATCCTAATCTTTTAGATAATTTGATTAGTTTTATCTTCAGTTTGAAACCTTGGAAGTACTTTCTAAGCACTTTTTGAACCTACTTTTGAGGTTAAATCATCGTGTTATTAATATTTTAAAATGACTAAATGGAAAGAGATGCTCATAAAGTCCAGACATCTTTGTCACTGATAAAATAGGGCAATGAGACAATTTTCCTCCTAAGAACCGGAAGATAGTTCTGTCTGTTCTGTGTTGGCTCATTTATCTCTGTTACATTGATGAATTCATTTTCATGACAATACTCGAACTGAATAATGAGAAGCTGGAAGAGAGTCTGATGGTCAAGATGGAATATTTAAAATTTTCTTTCCAATTATAGCTAAGCATCTTTTTGAGATTCGCCATTGAGATGATCAATCATTTTGGTGAACAAAAATTGTTAGATGATATTTTTCAGCTAAATTACCAGTCATTTGAATAGTATACTCTCTTTTAAAAAGTTATTAAACCAGTGTGAACTCCAAGTCATTATTATCTTCCGAAAAACAAATAGATAAAAGATGACAATGTGTTTTCAACTTTTCATTTACTAATAATTTGAATATACATTATAAAAACTGTTTATTCAAAGAAGGATAACCTTTATAAAATGAACTAACATTTTCTTACATGCTCATTTCCACATATGTTCACTAAATAAATTCATTGGTCCTCTTCTTCATCAAAAGCAAGGTAGATAATTGTTTCTATAAGGTTATTTAAAGTAGTGTTATCAAATTTTAGCACACCTCTGAAGCTTCTGAAGATCTTAGTGGAGCCTCAGACTTTGCATTTTAAAAATTCAAACGAGCTCTGTCAATGCCCATACCACCTAGTCAAAATACCATGGCAACTTTTCTCTATAAGAAGTTCATACGTTTGTATTTGATTCTATTGTCTGGCACTTAAAATGCATGTAACCTTGAAAGAAATCATGCTTTAAACTATTTGACAACTTATTATATTTTTATGATGACCTGTGGAAAAATTTCATTTCATTTCTGAGGTAGTTTGAATTAAATTTTGGCTACGAGTTTTAGCAATAAATCAAGAAAAATTTGTTTTCATACTTACTACAAGAGCACCCCTCATATAGTATTTTTGTTGCCAGAATTTTTCTAAGGCTTTGCATATAATGTCATTTTATTCATAAAACAATTTTATCAGTTTACAACTGTCCCCATTTCACAGATGGTGAAACTGAGGCAAAAAGTGGTTGAGTAACTTGACCAAAATCACAGAACCACAAGCATTCAATTTTAAACAGTCTACAAAGTCTGAATCACTAAACACTTTACTATAGTGCTTGTATTTTAGAATAAAAGCATTATACCTATTTTAAACTGAAAAATTAAACTAATGTTTTAATTAAGAAAGAAATGGAAGAAAAAAAGGAAGGATATATAAAAGATGCTTTTTTTTTTTTTTTTTTTAGACAGAGTCTCACTGTGTTTTCTGGGCTAGAGTGCGGTGGCGTCAGTTTAGCTCAAAGCAACCTCAAACTCCTGGGTTCAAGTGATCCTCCTGCCTCAGCCTCCCTAGTAGCTGGGACTACAGGCACCTACCACCATGCCCAGCAAATTTTTTCTATTTTTAGTAGAGACTGCTGTTCTTGATCTCCTCAGCTCAAGCCTCCCTCCTGGGCCTTGCAGAGTGCTAGGATTATAAGCGTGAGCCACTGTGCGTGGCCTAAAGATATTGTTTAAAAATTTATGTGGCTACTGCAAACTTCTTTTAGCTGAAGAAAGAATGAATGTAGCAATGTGGATGGTCACATATTCTCATTCACTTCTTTGTGGCACTGTAAAAATTTCTCTAAACTTAAGTGTAAACTGACAGTATGTTAGATACTGCTAAATCGAATGAATAAATCAAATGAATAACAAAAATTGAGTGAGTGATAAGAGGCTCAAATAAATTTCTTATAGATGTAAAGAAATGTGAATTGATATCTAAGGGGGCCATATATGGAAACAATCTGGAAACTACCTCCTGCTTCACTAGAAAAAGAGTGATAGCTATCTGTCTGCACAAGGGAGGTCTGTGGGTATGCGTATATGCTCACTGTGCATAAACGTAACTAACAAATCGTTGAAAATATGGAATATTTTGGTTTTTATGCTAAGGTATTATGCCTAAAAAAATGCTTTCTATCTGACAGTTTGATTTGGTTTATATAGTGAATGAGGGTATAAAATAGTTCTGGAAGTTTAGTGCTATGTTGAATATGAAGTGCATTTGTTAGAAATCTTATTTTGCACTTATCGAAATGCAAAAGTTCAGCATAGTGCTTACTACGGATTTAATTATGCCCCCCTCTCCCAAATTCATATGTTCAAGTTCTAAACTCCCATGTGATATAATTTGAAGGTGGGTATTTGGAGAGGTAATTACATTTTGATGAGGTCATGAGGGTGGGACCCTCATGATGAGGTTAGCACCTTTATAAAACTTTCTCTCTTTCTGCCACTTGAGGATACAGCAACAAGGCAGCTGCCTGTAAGCCAGGAAGAGAGTCCTAACCAGACTATGACCATGGTGGCACAGTGATTTGGGACTTTCAGTCTTCCAAACTGTCAGAACATAAATTTATGTTGTTTAAACCATGCAACGTAGAGTATTTTATCATGGCGCCAGAAGCAGACTAAGACAGATTTTGGTACCAGGAAGTGAAGTCCTCTCCTGTGGCAGGGTAGCCCTGCATTTCAATGCAAAGTCCCACAGTCACTTCACTCTCCCTCCTCCAGGCACACATTAATGCACATTTTATCCCTGCACCAAAATATACCATGCATTCTATAAATATAGATAATGATTATGTACTCATAATAATTAAAAATTAAAAATTTAAAAAAAAAGTAGGATGCTACTGTAACAAATACCTAAACATGTGGAAGCAGGTTTGAGACTGGATAATGGGTAGAGGGTGGAAGAGTTTAGAGATATATGCTAGAAATATGGATTGTAGTGTGATTTTAGTTAGGTCTCAAGTGGAAATAGTCAGTGGAAACTGGAGGAAAGGCAATAATTGTCACAAAGTGGCAAAGAACTTGCCTGAACTGTGTTCTAGTGTTTTATGAAAGGTAGAACTTGTGAGTGATGAAATTGAATATTGAGCTGAGATTTTTAAGCAAATTGTTGAAGGATTGGCTTGGTTTTTCCTGCCTACTTATAGTCAAGAGTGAAGGAGAAAGATTAATTGAAGCAGAAATTTGTTAATCAAAAAAGAGCCAGAACATAAAGATTTGGAAAATCCTCAGCCTACCCCTATTGCAAAAAAAAAAAAAAAAAAAAAAATGAAAAGCTTGTTTTGAAGAAAACATTAAAGGTATGGCTTGACAACCATTTGACAAAGTGTTTATTGGATTATATAAGCAGAAACACTACCATTTGAACCGAGGGAGACAGAGATGGATGAAATGAAGAAAGGTTGATGAATTTCTTGGATTTCACAGGACAGGATGATAGAGCTATTAGGCTGTGAATGTGCATTATTTTTCAAGGAGAGGGAAAAATAACCGCAAAAGCAATTCAGACATCATCAGGGTCACCACCCAGGTAGCAACAGGCTAGAATGCTAAATCTGACGCTTTAGGGATGGAGCAACAGCCTAGAGCTGTAGGGGTGATGCTGCTATCTTAATGGGCCTGAAAAGACAGATATGGAGCCAAAAAGGATTATTTTTGAGCTTTAAGCTCTACTGAAATTTTTTTTCTCTGGATAAATTTGTACTTTTGTTATACCCATGTATAATTTAGATGACATTTAGATGAGAATTTGGAGTTTAGACAACATTTGATGCAGGAACGAATTAAGATTCCAGGTTCTTTTAGAATAGAATGAATGTAATTTGCACGTGAGAAGGACATGACTTTTGGGAGGCCAGAGTGGGAGGTGCTTTTAAAGTATAGTGGATCTCTAAATAATCGCAAATAGTGGTGTAAGTTTGATGTGGGTAATATGTGTCAAGAATGTACCAGGGGAAAGTGTGGCAATTCTAGAGAGAGAAAATGGAGCCTGATAGGGCAGCAAGAGATGAAATAAACAATAAAAACAACAACAAAAGAAAGAGGGAGCAAGAGAGAAAGTGGGGAGGAGGGAGGAGTGGCAAGTGGTGGGAGGGGAGGGGAGAGGGGGAGAGAGAGAGAGAGAGAAAGAGAGAGAGAGAGAATGAATATGCTCATTTAGTATTGAGCAACAGTCTTGTCTTTATCTGTGTGTGAACTGATCAAAACTCTAGCCGAAGTGATATGGGCAAAATTGGGGATTTAGTTGTCACTATGAAGAATGACTTGTAATTTTTTTTCTTTTAAGTATTTAGATACATATAATAATCAACTGATCGATTGGTGGTTTAAATACAGATTCATTCGGTGCCCATTCTGTGCAAAGCATCTTGCTGATAGATAATGGTAAAAATTGGAAAAACTCTCTAAAACTTAATTTTGGAAGCCTAGTTGACTGAAAAACTGCTATTAAAAAAAGGGAAGAAAACAGCTATTATTTGTATCATATTACTTAAGGTATCATATGCATAATTTGTTTTCATTATTTGAAAGAAGAAAATGGCTATGGAATTGAACAACGCCTTTGTTTACCCTGTTTTGTCTATCTATACTACTGGCTTTCAAAATTTATTTTACTTGCTGAATTGATTCCTAAACCTTTCAGCTCATGGTCCTACACCTGTCATCTGTGGTGGGGAAATGCTGTCTTTGGCCATTTTTCTCTATGTTTTTGTCCCATTTCCCAATGAGGGTCCTACTCAGTATTTCTTGTGATGCCTCAGTATTTCTTGTGATGCCCAAATATTTCTCTATACCTTTTCCTTGGTCCCAGCTCATCCTTTAGCATTTTCTGTGCTTTCCATTTTGCCTCCCCTCCTATATTGCTCATTTCCTCCATTTCCAGGTCCTTCTTCCTAAAACATCACCTTGTCTTGATCTCAGTGTACCTTTATTATCCTGAAAGTCTTTTCCTTAGGTTCCCGATATCCAATTCAGATTTCCTATTTTAGGGTTCAATCATTTTTCACAATTTCACCTACTAGATTCAGATAACTCATTCTTGGCTGCTTCTTACATGACTGTAATGACTTGCTGTCAGGGCGGGCTTCCTGGGTGTGCCACCAGTGCCACTGCACACAGTCCTGAGCTCAAAAGGGCCTTGTAATTAGGGTTCAATGCTTTCTGATTGCTGTCTTGAAATAGTCAATAATTTTCTCTTTGAATCTATGTTTTCCAAGTAGAATCTGATGACACTATGGAGGAGGCTCCTGTTCTGGACCCTTAGAAATGACTCCTGCTACCACCATGCAACCTGTTCTTGGTTTGCCCCTCCCCCACACTCTTGAATTCTGGGCCCCTCAAGGTCTGCCTCTCCCTGCCCTTACCTAGACACCATTGCCAGACACATTGTGTGTGTGTGTGTGTGTGTGTGTGTGTGTGTGTGTGTGTGTGTGTGTGTGTGTAGGGTCAGAGTTGGAGTAGCATGCCCCTTGCAGTCTTGAGAAGAGACACGGTGGAGGCTGACCCTCCCTTAGCTGGTAGCTTCACAGTGCTGCTGGGGAGCAGCCAGCCAGAGGCTACTTTTCCATGGAATGAAGCTCTCATTGACCCCTAGCTCAGCTGCTGAGCAAGTGCTTGCGTAGAGGTTTAAACATCCTTGATATCCCTGGGTGTTACCTTCTATAGGTACCACTGACCCTATGTCCACGAGTGCTCCCTGCCTTGCTTGGACAGATTCTTCCTTCCTCCTAAAAAGTCTAATTTGCTTTCCTCTCTTTTGACTAATTTGGGGCATCCTCTGGGAGTGAGCCACATAATAGGAATCAGGTAAATAATTTAAAACTTTAATTTTGTTTTATTTAGAATTACATTAAATAAAAACTAAAACCACCATGACAAATTGAAAAAGAGAGAAAAGAGAACACTGGAAAAAGAAAAAAAGAAAAATCTTTATATGTACTGTTGGCAGCACTTTTTACCTGACTTTTGAACAAAAAACCATGCATCTTTACTTTATGCTGGAGCCTGCAAATTATGTAACTGGTCCTGCTTGACATCCCCTGTTTTCCTTAACCTGGGACGCAGGCTGTCAACTGCAGACCTGCTGCTCTTGGTCTTGCTCCAGCTTTCCTTTCTTCTGCTCTAATTGGGTTTACAGCTTTTCCCTAGGCTCTTGGTACACTGTCCATCCACTCATTCATTTTTAAAATATTTTCATGTACAATTTTCTATTGATTTTTAAAAGGGCATATACTAATGATTGTTATGCAGACATTTTTTAAAATGTTAAGGCGATATAGAAATTTTAATAAATGAATAACTATGAGCAGTGGGCTCCTTTAAGGCTTCTTTATTTGAAATAGTTATAGTACTTGTGCTTTTCCTGAGTGGATATTAAATAAGATAGTTTATAAATTAAACTATACCCAAAGAAATTCCCATTTCTTCTTTAATATTTTAAAATACCAAAAGTTACTAGAATGAGATTTCTAATGACATCCCAAGAAGTCCCCCTAAAGAGTTGAAAGAGTGAGAATTGGAAAGCTGAAGGCTTAAGTTTAAATCTAGGATCTGAGTTTACTGCTGGGAGACTTTTGCCAAGTTTGATAGCATCTCTAAGATCTAGTTCTCATCTATAAAATAGGGAGAACTGTATTTTTCATATGGTTAAATCACAATCAAATGGATTTTAACACTTTGTAAGTAGTAGGAAATACGCAAACATTTGTAATTACTAATTACAATATCTTAGCTTCAAGGTTATATATAGACAGGATTAGATACAAAGATCTGAGTTCTTTAATAAGCCCTTTTCCATCACTTTTAAGATTCCCAATAGTGAACATTTAGTTTGGCACTATGAGGTACCAAACATATACATTTAAATAACTCAGAATGTTTTTTTCTTTTAACAATGTAGTCTGAAAAAGATCTATCTGACCATGCTCTTTTAGAATTTTTCATTTAATATTTCATCCTTAACATTTTTTATGCTATTGAATTTCCTTCTCTATATTTTCTTAATATACAATGGAATGCAATGTGGTATTTATTATGTTTTTATTTTATCAATTTATTTATCAATTATTTAATCAATTTTTATCAATTAATTTATCAAAATATGTGTTGTATTTTTATTTTATCAATCATTCAATTCAGACAATGTGATCGTTTTCAACTTTTCTATAATATAAGCAAAATTGTAAAAAAGATTACTTAGGGCTAAATTTTTGGGAATGTAATTATTTATTTAGATTTTATTCTTAAATACTGTAATTCCTAAAAGCCAAGGAGAGCCAAATAATTTTTATGCTTTTATTTTTCAGTAAGGAGGGTCAATGAAGTTAAACTCAGTTAACATAGGTCATCTTAAAAACAATCTGCTTGTTTTAATTCAAATTTAAGTAGTACATGATTATTTTTATTTAGTTGAATTCACCAGAGAGTTTTCAAATATTAAGGATAATTGGGGTATTAAGTAACCCATTTCTTATATTAAATACAACAGAGTGAGCCAATTGAAGAAGCATTCATAATCTTGACAATTGTTAGAAAATTCAATAAATTAGTTATAATATTTTCTTACTACACAAGAAATAGTATATGGTATGGATAGAAAGTAACATGAAAAATTTGTATGTAAGACTCAAGGCATTTGTAATTTTCTGATAACATGTCTTGGTTATTTATTTGCTTAAATTTAGGTAAGATAAATCAAGATCCTGATCAACAAAGAAATGGCAATCATTAATATTTGTGTTATGACATGGGTACTATTGCCAAGATTGTTGGAGGAAACAATCTACATCTTACTGTCTTTTGTTCAATAAGCAAAATATTTAAAAATCATTCTATGATATGCCTCGTCAAGCCACTGCTTCATTTCTTTCTGCATAATTTTGACAGAACTGTTCGGAAAATCAATGCCTCAGAGCTGTTTTGGATTTATTGCTGAATCCAATTACAGTGTATTATCATAAAAAGCATCAAAGTAAAAATTATTGATGGTGCTTTGTTTTCTGAGCATGCAACTGTTAACTCTAAATATAAATATTTTAATGGTACAATTTCTCACTATTATGGAAAAGAAAAAAGAAATAAAATTTTAATATGGAACAATAAACCACTTAAATTTAAACAAAGTTTTTACTTAAAAAATACATGCAACTCTATTTTATATACAATTCACAGATAAGAGTGCTTTAAATAGCTATAATTAACAACACTTGTCTAGAATTATATGAGAATACTATTATGCAATGGCAATAGTTTTTTTTTTGAAATTAAGTTTTAAATTTCATATATATCTCAACAGCACTTATGATTTAAAACTAAGTTTGGCATACTGTAGCCCGTGGGGCAACACCAACCCCTCCCCTTCATTTACTTATAGTCTATGGCTGGTCTGCTTTACAACAGCAAGTTGTATAGTTGTGACAGAAACCATATAACCACCAAAGCCTAAAATATGGACTATTGGCCTTATATGAAACAGAAACGAAAACAAAGCTCAAACCCTGATTTAAAGGATTAAATGTAGATTTTTAAATAATTAAAATTTTTTAATAATTTTAATATATCAAAGAGGTCTCGAAATTATCTTAAATTTGTTAGAGGTACATAACTGAGACTTCAAAGATTTTTTTTTTAAAGTTCTACATGAGGTAAAAATGAAACACAAAACTTATTCATTGTAATTATACATTTTGGTAATTTTTAGTAACTTGATACATTTGTTCAACCATTACTCCAAAAAGTCTCTTCATGACCATTTGTAGTCAATCCCTGTTCCCACCCCAGCCCAGGAATCACTGATATACTATCTATAGTTTTTCCTTTTGTAAGAATTTCCTATAAAGAGAATCATAAAATATGTGATGTTTTCTTCTTGATTACATGTCAGGTATTTATTTTACTCTTCTTTAGGAAACAGATCTACTGTTTATTATGTGTTCCCATATAGGCTATAAATCAGCTCTAAATTTATTAATCTTTATCTTTACTTCTTTCTTATCTTTTCCTTGGTTTTATTTTGTTGTTACATTTATTAAGGTGAACTACAAATTTAGTTTTCCATATTCTTTTTTATGTGTAATCATCATATGTAGAAAGATATGGTGGAAATGAGCAGACATGAAAATAATATCTATTCTCTACAGAGTAAGGGGTAAAAGTAGTAGACACTTCATAATTTTACATATTTAAGGGATACAAAGTAATATTTTGATACATGTATACAACATGTAATGACCAAATTGGGGTGATTAACATATCTATCATCTCAAACATTTATCTATTGTTTTTGTTGTGAATATTCAAAATCCTCTTATAGCTTTTTGAAAATATACAATAAATTATAGTTAGCTATATTCACCTACAGCACTGCAGAACACCAGAAATCATTCCTACTAACGAGTTGTAATTGTGTGTCCTTTAACAAATATCTCCCCAGCCTTCTCTCCCTGCTACGCTTACCAGTCTCTGCTGCCCACCAATTCTACTGTCTATATTTGTAAACTCAAAAAAAATTTTTTAGCTCTCAAATATGAGTGAGAATATGTAGTATTCATCTTTCTGTACCAGACTTAATTTCACATAACTTAATGTCTTCCTAGCTCATCCATGTTCCTGCAAATGACGGGATTTAATTCTTTTCTATGGCTAAATATTATTCCATTGTTTATATATACAACATTTTCTTCATTCATTAATCTCTAGATGGACATTTAGGTTGATTCCATATCATGACTATTGTGATTAGTGCTGTAATAATCATCTTTCTGATATACAGATTTTCTTTCCTTTGAACAAATACCTAACAGTGCAATTGCTGGATCTTATGGTACTTTTACTTTTAGTTTCTTGAAAACTCCATACTGTTTTCCATAATTGCTGCACTAAATTATATTCCCACCACCAATGTATAAGAGGTCCCATTTCTCCACATTCTTACCAGCATTTATTTTATTTCTTTATAGTGATAGCCATTCTAACTTGTGTTAGATGATATTTCACTGGGGTTTTGATTTGTCTTTCCTGATGATTAGTGGTCTTAAGTATGTTTTCATGTACTTGGTGGCCATTTACATATCTTCTTTTGAGAAATGTCTGTTCAGATTCTTTGCCCACTTGATTAGATTTTTTTCTGTCAAGTTGTTTAGGTTCCTTATATATTCTGGATATTAGTCCCGTGTTGGATGAATAGTTTACAGATATTTTCTTTTTTTTCCATTCTATAGGTTGTCTCTTCACTCTGTTGATTGTTTCCTTTGCTGTTCAGAAGCATTATAATTTAGCATACAAATAGTCTCATTTGTCTATTTTGGGTTTTTTTTTCCTTATGCTTTTGAAGTCTTAGCCATAAAATCATTATCTAGACCAATGTCCTGAAGGGTTCTGTCCATGTTTTTTCAGTAGTTTTAGAGTTTAGGATTTATGTTTAAATATTTAATCTATTTTTTAGTTTACTTCAGTATATGACGAGAGATAGGGGTCTAGTTTTATTCTCCTGCACATGGATGTCCTGTCTTCCTTGCACCATTTTCTGAAGGTGGAGTCCTTTCCCCAATATGTGTTATTGGCACTTTTGTCAAAAAATCTGTGTTCTGCAAACACATGGATTTATTTCTGTGTTCTCTATTTTGTTCCATTGGTCTATGTGACTGTTATGCTAGTACCATGCTGAATTGTTTACTATAGCTTTGTAGTATATTTTAAAATCAAGTAATCTGATGCCTCCAGCTTTGTTCTTTTTTGCTTTGAAAAATGTTAAATAAATAAAATAAAATGGTAATAGAACAAGACAGAGTTGGATACAAATGACATGAGCTCAAGGAACTGCTGATTCATTATGTGACTATTTGAGGACATGAGAATGAGTATCCAGAGATTCTGATTGTAAATAAACTGTATCATTTCCTCAAATCTAATTTTTATAGTGTAAGAATATATTCTATTATCTTACTTCCATCTGGGATTATCTCTAATACCAAGAAGATGACTCCTATGGAAGGTAGCATTGGGAGATATACAAGAAAATAAGCTCACTTCATCACATAACCTGCCTCAGGACACCCTGGCATGAGGTAGTCCAATTTCTCATCCAAAGATTAGATAATAAAGTACTATGTGTATGTGTAATAGAGCTAATGCATTATCATGTTTTTATATATTCAGAAAATATGTTATTTTTACTACTTATTATACATAATCACCAAGAAATTATAAGCTGTATTTGTTTGAATTTTTTTCTTTATTTTAGTGTGGAGTACTTTAAAATACTTCCCTTTTAGAAGCAATGACATTTATTAAATGAGAGGAAAAATGGTGAATCGCATTTTCAGTCTTATCTCTTGGTGTTAATTCAGATTCATTTCCTGTGGCTTTTTCTTTTTTCTTATTCATTAATCAATTTTTTTTTTCAATCTTTGGACACTGACTTAATGGAAAACATAAAGTGAACAGCCTTTACTAAAATTGAGAGAAATTTTCTTTGCTGGTCACATAGTATTCTTCTTTTTGCCAAAAAAACAAAAACCAAAAAACTGAAGATAAAGAGCTGTAAATGTGTTTATCACATTTTTATTGTTGATGATCAAACTATGGCAATTGTATATATGAGGAAATTCAATGGAGTTTTTGAGCCCTCCTCCATTGATGTGTCTACATTATACAACAAATATCAGTATCGTAACTGATTATCACAAGCAAAATTTAAAATATCATATAATTTGTAAGATTACATCTTTAGTATTTTCCAATATGGACTTATATTTAATAATAAAATTTAAAATCACTTTTTTCTTTTTTATTTTAATAGCTTTATAAAGACTGTACAAGAGCAATTAGTTATCTAACAAGCCTATAACATTGTTGTTAATACTAATTATCTAGCCAACATTTAAGATCCCTTTGTTTCCTAATACCTTTTTTTCTCTCAGACATTAATTTTGTATGGTGAATCCCCTATTATGAAACAAAAGTTCTATGCATGGTAGGATACGTGGATCCACAAGATCCGTTTGTAATTTCTGTATTGTAAAATGCTGGCAGGACTTGCAGTAAAAGATTGCATGTTTGCAAAAACGTAATAAAGCCTGCATAATAGAGATTTGTCTTAAGGAATGAAAAAAGTAACACATGTGGAAACATTTTGTGGATTGTAATCATCTTTTGAGCAGATATTATTATTATTATCATTGTAAAATCTGTGTCTTTATTAGGAATGGACACATCAGCTCTGTTCTTGATACATTTAGCCCATAATCCAAAAAGAAGATTCATTAAATTTTGTAGATAGTGCTCATGTTCAAAGGCCATTTAATTAATGTAAAAAAAATGTATGTATAGTTTGGTTTAATATCACAAGATGTTATTTTCTAAAGTCAGAATTGAACAAACCCAGTAACAAAACATGAATATTCTGTTTGACAATGACAATGGGTACAATTATGGAGTATTAATCCAATAGACACAAATCATAAAAGAAAGGTAAATCCAGATCCTTCTCTTCCAAGAAAAAAAAAAATTTTCTGTTTTTAGTTGTTGATAGTTTGTTTTTGTACTTTGTTTTGGAGAGATATGATTAAATCTCCTTATAATAAATGTGTCACTTTATTATTTTCTCATATCTGGAAAGAATCTCTCATAAGCAATGGATATCCATAAAATTTTTAGCAAAATTTCCCATAATTATTTCTTTCCTTTTTTGATAATAGTAATAGGAATAATAGTAATGATGCAGCCACATATATTAAAATACTTTTATCATAAATATTAGTATATCATAATTTATACAATGATATTAATAATTTATGAGAAATTAACATAATCCAAACATACATTAATTAGGTTGAAATATGATTTAGAAAGCAAAATAACTTACACTTTAATTTCTATAGTACTTTCATGTGTATATTCAGCAATATCCAACATAAGAGTTGGAAGAAATTGGACTAGGAAATAAATGGAAAATGAAGGATTTCTTTTCAGTGTTTTTTGACAGGTTAATCAAACTGCTGAACTCATTATATATTCGCAAAAAACTTATGAGATCCAAGAACAGGTATGCTAATTCATGTGTCTATTCACGTGAAAGCATTGAGGTTACAAGAAGTTATATAGTTATGATTTTCAAAAAAATGAATTTGATAAATGAGCAGATATTATTATCACAGTAGGTCAAAAGTCTTTGAATTCAATTAAAGTAAAAATTGCAAAGCAATTTCTATGCACAAATTATTTTGCCAAATATTGTGAGATATAAGATATTAGAAAGCAATAATTCACATTTTTAAGAAACATAATCAGCATAAATGTCCAAAACTTGAGGCTGGAGTGGTTTTAAAACAAAAACAAAAACTTCCTGGACTATGCACTTTATTTTGCGTTTTTGAGGCTAAAATACTTCCAATGTCAGACATGAAACGTCTGTCTTAGATATTTGTTATTTCCCTTATGTTTTAGGTCCATTGCCTCACTTTTTAATATTTCATTTTACTCAACCTTTTCAAAAATGCTTAAAAATGTTTTTATTGATTTTTTCATTGTCATGCTTATACTTCCTAAGTATCTCACAAAGTCAACATTTAATACTATGTTTTAGGTTCCAGGAAATATTTTTGTAAAATCATAAAAAGAATATTGGACATCTTTAAATGTTATGATTCATTCTCTTTTTTAAGAGTGCATTTTCTTCTTTTGGGTACCTCTATCCCTTTTTAGGGAGAGGCAAAGATATACACTGTAATCAAAATGTATAAAAAAAAATCTGTTATCGGGAGGTGGGCAGGGGGAAGGGGGGAGGAGGGGAAGAGTATGTACTTACATGGTGGGTGCAGTGTGCACCACTTGGAGGCTGGACATGCTTGAAGCTCTGGCATAGTGGGGTGGGGGAGGAGCAAGATATGTAACCGTAACAATATTTGTACCCCCATAATTTGAGGTAATAAAAAATTATAAACAAACAAACAAAAAAAGAGTGCATTTTGTGACTATGCAACAAAGGTATGATCAATGATTATCTCATGGAACGGGAGTGACATCCAGTGATTAAACCATTAAATCTGGTAGGCTTCAGTATATAGACTTAGGTTGTAGATTCTACTTTTAACTTGAACAACAAAATTTTATGTTCTATTAACCATTATTTTATATATTAAATTATTATTACATATTTATACATTATAATCAAATAAGACCTTCAATAATGACAAATTTTGTCAGTATTTACATATACCAACTTACAAGGCTACACACCTGATTGAGTATAAGGGTTTAAAACTTGTGATGTCTTTCTGTATCCATAGGGATGATGATGATTGTGGGGAATAAAGCCACATATAAGCCAGGAATGAAATTTCACTACTCCATTAAAATAATATGCAAGTGCTGAATTGACTCAATTATTTCTTAGCACTATATGCATTTAGACAACTCAGTCAGACTAGTTTCTTGGAGTAGGATAGAGTAAAACTGAAAGCTTGTAGCTATTTGAGTAATGGCATTGTGCTTCTTTTTAAGAATAGCTTTGTTTGTTAAGATATATTTATTCTGTACCTACATTTATTTGGGACAAAATTAAAATCTATGGAGTACTGTGTGCAAATAAATATTGAAAATTTTAATAGATAATCACCATACTGTTTTACAAATATTAATTATTTATATTATCTCAATAATTTTCAGTTACAGACATCATTTTTACATCATTTTATGCATGATGAAATGAAACACCCACACACATTAATTTGCTAGAAAGTAGGGGAGACAGGATTTGGAAAGAGACAATCTGGACTGAGTGGCTATACTCTCAAGCCCCATCATTTAATATCGCTCTACTGGCCTTACGTAATTAACAGTAAGAAACTGAAAAAGCAATGTATGTAATATGGGTAAGCTATTGGAGATAATCACCAGCACACTTGCCGAAATGGCATTTGGCCATTCAGGGAATGAAAACAACAGTACAGCACAAGTTTGTAAGCCAAACAACCTAGTTTTGTATTCCAGATCCATAAAACTAACCAGTTATATGAATTTTGGTAATGTTCTGGTTAATGGTGACTTTTTTATTCCCAGAGTGAGGATAACAATATCTACTATTAATAAATAGATTGCTGCAAAATTCAATATTAGGGATATCTGCAAGGCTTAGGATAATGCTAATTTATTAGCCATTGTCATAGGAATAGACATAATTAGATATTAAACTTCTAATGCCATTTTTACCTTTTCTTAAATATACAACATCTACCTTTCCATGAAATACATCAAGCAGGGTAAGCCAATAAGAAATGAAAGCTTTCTTAATTTAGATGAGTGCTGTTGTTAAAAGAGAATGAAATATACTGACAGCTTGAGAGAGGGCTGCAGAAAAGAGGGCTGAAAAAAGTTTCAGAAGAACACATGTATTAGGATACCATGTAGGCATTTCTGAAGTATTAAAAATTAATAATACATTGTTTATAGAAACATATATATGGCGTATAAAACATGTTGGAAAGAAGGGGAAAATGAGTACAAAATACTGACTATTGAATATGCTTGCCATAGGGAAAATGATGATATGAGTATTTGGAGAAGAAGAAAAATTAAAGCCTAATAAAGAGACAAAAATTAGATTTATTCAAGACAATTCTTAAAAGTAGAAAGAGGCGGAATACAAGTCACATGTCAATAAGAGCATTTCAGTCCAGAGGTTTGTCTTTTGATGAGGGCTGTGTATCTGGTTATGATGTCACCTGCTTTCAAATATCTAAGATACATTGTTTAATTTCAAGTTATCAAACATATTTCTAAATTAATTTGATTTCCTGAAAAGAACTTCTTAAAGTGATGATAAAATGTTTTTCAAGCAACCTAAACATTAAGATCTATTTAACAGATTTATCTGCAGAAATTAATACATAGAGATTTTAGTTTTTCAGAGTATTTCTTGTGGGTTTGGTAACAAGGTATTTTAGCAAATGTGAATAAAATAAATGGTTCACGTAAAAACCATGCTATTGAAACTTAGCAGGGATTTCCTTGCAATGTACCCTCTCTAGCATTTGAGCCTTTTAATTTGACTCTTCCATCTCTATCATTTGTGCTATGTTAGAGAACTTTATTCTCTCGCTCTGTCTCTCTCTTTCTCTGTGCTATTGTGTCTGTCTTTGTCTCTTTCTGTCTTCTTTTCTCTTATTCTTGCTGTCTTATTCTTTTGAGCTTCTTTTCAGACACTACTTCATTCATAAAAATTTTTACTAATGGCTGCCAATTTAATAGAATGTCAATGTGTATTTGGGCTTTAGCTGACATTCTCTTTTGGCTCAGGTTTACTTATAGTCATTTGTGGACATGATGTATTTCTCTTATATCATAATTCTTGAAAGCAAGATCTGCTTCTTTCTCATTTTTCTATTTTCTGTAATTTGGAGGTTACACAAATTAAATAACAAAAATTTATGATTTGACCTGAATCCCAGTCCAAGTTTCTGAATTCCCAATTGTAATCAAGATAGTATACTTAATAAAAAATATACATTTCAGATAGATGTTGCATAAACTCCAAGTTTTGAGTTTTTTCTCTAATTACTATATTTCCTAATATTTTTCAACATAAATATATTTTTGTTGCTGTTACAATTATATCTGTGATTAATTTTGCTTATTAGTGAACACACACATATATATTGAAGAAATAAAACATTCGTATATGATCTGAGTCATACCGAGGAGCAAACTTTAATGGACACACCATTGACTCAAACCAAGCCTGCTAATTGTATTTATTTGAATTATCCTGTCAGTTAGTGATTTTCAATGAGGGTCACCACCACTCATAAGGAATAAGTTTCAAATTGCAAAAGTTACATTATGGTAATATTGTCACAGGAACAAAGAAAAGATGAGATTCTCCTCTTTTCAGACGTATTATTTGTTGATTGAGAAGTATGCATTTTATCATTTATTTGTAATTTAATCAAAAATAGCCTTCCTCGATAAACATGGAGAAAAAAGACTTCCTAGAAGTAAAACCTTTTTACTATTGGTCCAAGTACATTACAGAAGACAATCATAAGTTCATAAAACACAAGCTTATACCCTCAAAGATCAGGGTATTCCTAGGAAAAGACTAGCTAGTTCCAAAAGAACTTTAAGAGTCATTGATTTAATTTGTTGTTATTATAGTTGAAGGTTATATCCTCAGTTTATTACCTATACATTATACTAAGTACTAATGTACTATACTAAGTACTAATGTACTATACTAATGTACTATACTAAGTACATTAGTATAAACTACATCAGTACATCCCAAAATAATTAAAAATAACATTCATTATTGAGATGTTATTGTGAGCCAGCCATTGTGCTAAGAACTTTGCATGATACTTTCAATTAATCTTTATAGCAATCCTAGAAGGTAGGTATCACTATTATCATCTATTAAGTATATGAAATATAGAACGAATACAGTTAAGGAGACATACATTCTAAAATCAAAACCGAGATTTATCAGACCAACATATATATGTATAAACACTTTCATATGTCACTTTCTGGACTTGGTAATGTTATAAAACTAACCAAAATCTCAAGGAAATTGTATAGAGATCTGAATATGCCTTTAGTAATGTAAAATGGGAGCTATGTAATAATTACATGCCCATGCTTGGGTGAAGATTGTTCATCAAAAGTTTGTCTGTGTATATTATTTTAGTTCAGGCTGCTATAACAAATTAACATAAACTGTGTGGCTAAGACAATATTGCCTTCATTGGTAATGGATACAGTTTACACATATAAACTAGGTTTTCCATTTCTACAGCATACATAATTGCCTGCCTCACAGCCAATTTTTATTGCTGGGTGAAAAGAGAAGGGACTTCTTTTATTGCACCTGCATGTTTTCCTCTCTGCTTTCATTTTGACCAACTTAGACCCAAACGATAATAAAAAGAATACATACAAACTTTACATACCCAATCTAAACCTTTTATTCTTTCATTTTTTTCCTAGAACCTTCAGTATTATAGAAATTTAAAGATGTAAAGGATAAGGATTTAGCCATCTTTTTTATTGCTACATAAAACATATTATCAAAATCTCAGTCAGATGAAGAAATCCTTATTGTCACTTTCCTGAACTTACATTCGCCAGTTCTATAATTTAGAGTTTTCTCTTCACAATATTTTGTCTCTGGTACCAATTGTGTATATTTCTGGGCACTAGTTGTTATACATACATGACACTGAGGTTGAACTAGTATAAAACTAAACGGACTGTGTTCTTTATTGGTTCATATAATTTCAAGTCAAGGAAATGATGGTAGCCTCATGTACTTTGTGTTGGCCTCATTTTCTCAAAGTCTATTTAGCTTTCTCCATTTCACTTTGATATTTGACCATCAAAGGGACCAAATTTTACATCTCTTTGACCTAGTAACCTCTAGGAAGTCCTGATATGATCTTTATAGCATTGAATTGTGGAGATCAGTTTTGATTAGCCCTACTACATTTCAGCTTCCTGCTCTTTCCAACACCCAGCGTGGTGTACCATGCTGACCTGGGGCATGTATTCTCCTCGAAGTTTCTATGCATGACATGCTAAAGAGAAAGGGCTAGTTTCTAAAGAAGGTACCCTGGGCACAGACAACTAACAAAAGACAAACTAAGATGTGAAATAAAAATTCAAAACAGGATAAATGTAGAATCCTAATAAGCAAACAATTTTTAATCTTGTTTGTAACTAAAATAATACTAATTAGAACAAGTTAATCTTTGACTTCTTAAATTTGCAAACATTTTTGTAGATGATAATAGAATGTGGTAAAATAATTTAAGAAAAACTCTCATCCTTTGATTATGTATGATAAAAGTTACTTTGCTTATTTGTAACTCAATTTGGAACATGTATCATGACCCTTAGTAGTGTTCATTATTATAATTGAGCTGGATATATACTTCCATTTATTTTTCCAAAAGAAAAATCATAAGTTAATGATAGACTTATATAGACTATTGTTCATTCTAGAATTATCTATCTATAAACAATAAATATTAATTATATTGAATATGCATTAAGGAAATTTTTATTTTCTAATTTTTTTTTCATTTCAGCATATTACAGGGGTATAAGTGTTTAGGTTACATATATTGCCTTTGCTCCACCCAAGTAAGAGCTTCAAACATGTGTGTATATGAATTATTTTGTAATTATCAGTTTATCTGTTCAATAAACATTCATTTATCAGACATTTAGGCTATATTGCAGTCTTTAATAATAAATGATTTATGCATTAGCAAGGATAATTTGAGAGACTTAACTATTAGAAGATAGCTCAGTATTTCAATTTTGAAAATTTTATTTAGTGAGTACCTAATGTACTTCAGAGGCTTTATCAGGATATAGATATATAAAGTCTCTGTTGTATAGGAAATTAAGGAAATCTCAGTTTAATAAGCATAATTGTTTTAATAAGGCACCATCAAATCAAAATGTCTATTTGAATGTATATTGCTAAACATATGTTATTTAATTTAAGCCATAGATGTTAATCAAAATTTATATAAATCTAGATGTTTATATACCTATCACCTATTAACTGTGATAATATTTTTTCTTAAAGAATAAAGTTATCGGCCGGGCGCGGTGGCTCAAGCCTGTAATCCTAGCTCTCTGGGAGGCCGAGGTGGGCGGATCGTTTGAGCTCAGTAGTTCGAGACCAGCTTGAGCAAGAGCGAGACCCCATCTCTACTATAAACAGAAAGAAATTAATTGGCCAACTAATATATATAGAAAAAATTAGCCGGGCATGGTGGCACATGCCTGTAGTCCCAGCTACTTGGGAGGCTGAGGCAGCAGGATTGCTTGAGCCCAGGAGTTTGAGGTTGCTGTGAGCTAGGCTGACGCCACGGCACTCACTCTAGCCTGGGCAATAAAGTGAGACTCTGTCTCAAAAAAAAAAAAAAAAAAAAAAAGAATAAAGTTATCAATTATAGTCTTGATCCAATATAATAATATAGGATGACTTGGCAAACTGCTATTACTTACGTGCAAACTATTAATTTTTATCTGAATATAAATTAAGAACAAAATATTTCTAGTAAATGTCCTCTATAAAGCACATAATATATGGCTAACCACATCCTATATGCTGTTAATAAAATTCACAGTACATGCTTTAAAACACAGCACTTTCCAAGCATGTTAGAAATATGCTACAGCAGTATATTTGCATATTATAGACCCATTACTTATAAATGCATCATAAAAACACATCTGACAAAATATCAGCAAATATGAAATTCTTTATAAACATCAGTATCTCAATCTGGTTAAATGTTTATTTTATTTTACTGAAGGACAAGTGACATTCATAATGTTGACATTAAAATCTTTTTCCATCTTAACCATGTGTAGGAGTAGGAAGTTGGTAATACTGTACTTTTAATGTTTTTTGAGGAGAGATAAAACTGTCTTGAGAGTACATAAAATATATTTAATTCTTTTGGTAGGTCTGAGTTTTGTTTGGGAACATATTTTTGCAGCCAACTTTAAAAACCTGTAAATGAAATGGAAATTAAAAAATCCACAACTGTTGGAGCCAAAATACAGAAGATATTGTATTCAAACATAACTTTTTGAAAAGT
Source organism: Mirza zaza (assembly GCA_008750895.1). Taxonomy (NCBI): domain Eukaryota; kingdom Metazoa; phylum Chordata; class Mammalia; order Primates; family Cheirogaleidae; genus Mirza; species Mirza zaza. The sequence continues at coordinate 38,423 of VSMD01008033.1, read as the reverse complement.
GTAACTTAAAACTATTTTGACGCTGTCTGAAGATTAAAACCTGGCCAATGTTTTTCTATTGCTTCTTATTTTATAATCATCCAATTCTAAGACTCTTCCCCTGAATTTAATTTTCTTATCTAGTTGTCATGTTCCTTCTCTATATTTCTTTATTTAACATTCTTCTCTTCTCCTGCCATTTGTCACCTTAAAAAATTCACCTGTGTTCAACCTGTATTGATTTCAGTCTTCTTCCTTCCAACTCCTTCTTTTGGTCATTTAAATTAAATAAAAGTCTCTAAATAAATATTTTTTCTGTCTTCAAATAGTCCATTGGTGCTTACATGAGAGAGCATTTTATATACTTCATTTTCTTCTTTCTTTCTTTTCTTTTCTTCTGAGTCTATTAGTCTATGCAGAGACCCAGGTTCCTAGTATCAATTCTGTGTACCCTTTTCTATACTCTTTCTCTTCTAAGTAAGCAATCAAAGTAATTGTCTGGACTGTCATTTTGTGCTGTAGCAATCTGAATCTGGAAAATTGAAAGTGAAATTTCATTTCACCCACTGTACAACCTGTAAAAAGGTGTTTCACAAATTAAAAATTAATATAAACATATTTACAATGTGGCATTTAATGATGATAGGATAATAAGAAAAGAGTAAGAAGACAAAATAATTTCCGAATATTGTTTACGTATAAAGGTACATGTAGCTTTTGCAAGGATTTGAAAAAAGCATTGGGGAATTATCCAACACATGGAGATGCATGTTGGACAGTCAGGGCAAAGTAAAAATCCTGAGAGTTAGCGATGAGTGCCAAATTCATCTTGTGATAAATTATTTCATTCAGCAAAATAACATGATAAGTCACAGTAAAGTCTTGCCATTGGTTTACTTTTTTTTTTAATTTGTCTGTTTTCTGTTGATTAAAACTGAATACCTGAAGCTGGGTTATTTATAAAGAAAATAAATGTATTTCTTACAGTTATGGGGTCTGGGAAGTTAATGGTCAAGGAGAAGCTTCTGGCGAGGATCTTTCTTGCTTGTGGGGACTCTCTTCTGCATCCAGACATGGTGCAGGATATCACCATGTGATATAGTGAGGGGCATGAGTGTGCCAATGTGCTAGCTCAAGTCTCTCTTCCTCTTCTTGTAAAGCCATCAGTTCCTCTCTCATGATAATCCATTAATCTATGAATGTATTAATCCATTCATGAAAACAGAGCCCTCATGGCCCAATCACTTCTTAAAGGCCCCATCTCTCAATACTGCCACATTGGGGATTAAGTTTCAACGTCAGCTTTAGAGGCTACATTCAAACTCTAGCAATATAGTTTTATAAATTTTAACAAATTTAAATTGCTTCCATAAATTTGGGTTTGTTTATTTGAGACAAAGTCTCCCTCTGTTGCCTGGGCTAGCATGCAGTGGCATCATCACAGCTCATTGCAATCTCAAACTCCTGGGCTCAAATGGTCTTCCTGCCCCAGTCTCCCAAATAGCTGGGACTACAGGTGCGTGCCACCATGCCCACCTAATTTTTCAACTTTATGTAGAAACTGGGTCTCGCCCTTGCTCAGGCTGCTCTGAAACCCCTGGCCTCAAGTCATCTTCCTGCCTTGGCCTCCCAAAGGTGTGCTAGGATTACAGGCATGAGCCACACCACACCCAGCCATTTTGATAATTGTTTAATGAAATAAACATTAGAAGCAGAATCCTAGTTTCATGTTTATGCATACTTCAGTAGTACTATCATAAAATAATTTAGATCAATATAATAGATCTAAGTAATTTTGTTTTTCTAGAAAAGCATATATACTTCTGGCCTAAAACAAACAAACAAATAAACAAAACCTCTTAAAGGTTTATAAATGACCTCACCTGAATTTTCTGGGGTGAGAAAGGTGCAACAAATATAATGGGTAAATTCTTTGTCATGATTTTTGTTCATTGGAACTTTCACCAGTCTTTGTTATTTATCATGGATCAATTAATTCCAATCCTCACATTGTGCTTAAGTCCAATACTTCATTCCTGACTGATTCATGCTCAGCAAAATGTTGTACTTCACCAATACAACTGAGAACATCAGAAAGACCCTCTGTCTTCTCCAAACTAAGTAAATTCCCCCTTTTCTTTTTTTTCATGATAGTTTTATGCTCTTATAAACCCATGGTGGAACTTGGTGCACATGATGCTAAAAAGGAATGGTGATAATGACCCCTGAGTTCTGACAGCAAAATGCTCACTCAGAAAAATATTTTCTTCTCTCTTGCTTTTATTTAATGTGCACTGACATAAAATAAAATCTGCACATCTTAGACTTCATTCAAAGCTTATTTTCCCATAACATTTTTTAAGGCAGGAATATTATAACTACTTGTTTTAGTTTTCTATTGATGCTATAACAAATTATCACAAATTTAGCAGCTGAAAACAACACCCATTCATCATCTCACAGTTTCTGTGAGTCACAAGTCTGGGCATAGCTTGGCTTAGCTGGCTCCTTGTCTCCGGATTTCACAGGACCCAAATCAAGATGTTGGCATGGCTGTGTTCCTTTTTAGAAACTATGAAGATGAATCTCCTCTCAACCTCATGCAGACTGTTGACAACATTTAGTTCTTTGCAGTTGGAGAACTGAGGTCTTCCTTTCCTTTCATGCTGTCAGCCAGGGTCTGGCTTTGCTTCTGGAGAGTTCCCATATTATTTCTCACGCTTTCCAGGTTGCCTGTTTCTCTCAGAAATTTCCTTGACGAATTCTTTTGCTTTTCTCTTTTCTTTTAAGGACCCGTGTAATTACATTTGTCTCTCCTGGATACTCCAGCATAATCTCCCTATTTTAAGGTCAGCTGATTACTTGTCGTAATTATATCTGCCAAGTCCTTTCACAGTATTATCTAGATTAGTGTTTGAATTACCAAGGCACAGGAATCTTGAGAATATATCTTTATCATTCTGTCTTCTACATCAGGCTTGTCATGCACATGATCAAAATTTTAGATACAATAGATACAATGATAATGACTGTGGTAGATATCTATAGATTTCTCATAGGCTCAGAATAAAGTAATCTGTTTATTCACTTCTTCATTTAGTAATGAATTATTGAGCACCTATTTTTGGGATAGGCACTGTGAATGGCATTGGTGATACAGTGATTACATTTTTTGAGTTTACAGTCTATCATTTAATATGTATTGAAAAATTATGACACTTAATGAAGGAAAAGAATGGGGAAGGACTTAACAGAGACCCATAGTCACTTTGACCAAATTTAATTTCTAATGAATTATTTTGCTTAATTCAATCAATGAATACATTTTCCTATTTAAAACACTTCAAAGTTATCCAGTTCTCTTTCAGGTCTTGTACAAGCTATCTCTCCCATCTCATTTCTGTTGATCATCATTCCATAGTCACACAATACTTCCAACATGCTGAATTCTTTGTAACTCTCTGAATATATGCAATCTTACATCAAACCTCCACCTACCTAGAGACATCTTGAGCTGGTGGTGTTCTAGTCATTACCTTAAATAGCCATTCTCTGAACCCTTTAGACTTTGACATTCTTTCATTTTCTGTGCCCCATAGCTTCCTCCAGACAGCAATGCTATAGCTCACAGAATATTACAATCTTCTATAAGTCTTTCTCCATCACAATATTGAGTTCTCAAAGGTAGACATTAAATTTTATGTTATTCTGAATCACTAGAGTATAAAGATTAGCCTATCAAAGGTTATCAATGAATTTTAAATTAAAAAGAAAAAAAAAAGGAAAAGCGATGGGGAGAGAGGAAGAAAAAAAGAATAGAAAGAAGCAAGGAAGGAAGATAAGATGAGAGAAAGAAATTAAAAGAAGCAGAGTGAACATTGGATTCTATATCATTAATATCCTCATTATGTGCTTAGGTCCTACATAGCACCTTTCAGAGATTTATTTGTAAAATATCATGCCTATAAAATGTCACATTTTATACAATTTTATAGGTGAATATCACTAATAAAATTATTTTCTTTAATATTAATGAAATAATCTAAAGTTGTTCTGCTAACATAAATATCTATTTAAGAGATTACCACCATTTAACACTTAATGTTAGGTATATTGTTTCCAGAACTTGTAAGAAAACTTCTGACAGAAATTTTAAGCCACATTATTTATTTCCTTTTTAATTTAAATCAATGGAATCTGTATAGGACTCATGAAGTATTTCATTTTCCCCTAACATTGGTAATTTTTAGTTTTAATCTTTCAAATTTCATTGACTGATAATTGTTTTTACTATCCTTGTGTTAACTGTGGTCATTTTACCTATGTAGAAATACCAAATTTCCAAAATACAATTCCGTTATCATTGCCATATTAAAACACTATTTTTAGCAAGTTAAATAGCTATATATTATAGCCTTTATGAAGTTTCTTTTTTTTTAACTTTGATTAAGTACTGATTGGTGAAAAAATGATAAGCTAGGTGAAGTAAACAACTTGGAGGCAGAGAACATGTCTTTGAACTCTAGGGACATATCTCCATATGATTCTGCCATTCATTGTGACATTTTCTTGGACACCTTGCTTTATGACTTCTGAATTAAAATCACCTCAAAACATGTCACATTTGCCTGCAAATAGTGCTCTTGTTGAACCTCCCCTCAATCTGTTTCCAAATCCCTCAATCTGTTTCTAAATGTTTGGTATTAAAAATATTCAAAGGCAAAATTTTAAAAAGATTGTCCACATCCATCATTTCTGCTTTAATGAAGCAAAATGTTCAAACTGTTTTCGGCCCTATTGGCAGATTAGGTTATAGCATTTTACTTATATCATGGAGATACTATTAAAATCAAACATCAAATAGATGTCTTTAATAGACCCTACCATCTCCTTTTCTTATCAGTTTGGACTAGAATTAATGAAGTTTGTATGTAGAAGAAAGTTCCTTTATTTTTAAGTAAATCAAAAGCAATAGAAGTCTAAAGGGTAGAAAAGAATTAGTCTGTAGAAAATAAAAAATAATGGCTAAAAACTAGGATATTTAGCTTGGCTTACTTTGTGTAAAACTATCAGTAAGTACTCTGACTCTCCATTTATTTTATTTTTTCAAAACATTTAGTACTTCTACATTCAAAGCCATTTTCTTCATTCAGAACCAGTTAATTATCATGGACATTCCTTGGTTCTATTTTTATCTTTGGAAAAATTTTTCATTGTCCATTGAAAAAAACACTTAAAACATTCTTTTAAAATTCCCCGCACTGTTGATTTTATGATTATTTCAAACCAATAATTATAATAAGAAATGAGACAATATCTGACTCAATATAATATAATCTCAACATAAATTCTTTTTTTTTCCCAGTTATTTTTGGTGGAGGAAACTGACCTTGGCTTGAACATTCTTAGTTCTAAGGTCTTTATTTAATCTTTCTCACTTCAATCCATAGAATACACTTCCCCCATTTCATATAAAACTTAACTCCCATAGACACTTCAGAGAAAAGTAGACGGGCTCTCCCGGGATACTAAATTAAACAGAAAATTAAAATCAGATTTTATCTAGGATAAAAGTATGGCAATCTCTCACTGGAAATTCTATAAACTTAAAATTAAATGTGACAACTCCATGCCCTCCATGTAGCTAAGTGAGAGTGTTCCTATTGAGAAGAAACAGAGTTAATTGTTATGGGGAAAGTAGAAGACCAAGATGGGAATGAGGGTTTTGAACATTCAAAGCTATTATCATGCTTATAATGTAAGCCACAAGTTGAATTCCAAAGGCCTGTGATATTGCAGGATGGCACTTTCTAAATTTTCAGGTAAATGCAGTATAACCAAGAGGATAATACTAAAAATGAGGGCCTCTCTAATTCTGGACTTGGGCCCTCAAACCATGAACAGGAGTTAATGTAACCCCTTCTTGGTACCTTTCTGTGGTCAGAGATGTATATGTTCAAAGAGAATAACATGGAGCAAGTGACAAGGATTCTGGCAACAGAGATTACAGCCTACCCTAACTATGCGTGAAAGCTTTGAGAAGGTAATGGTGATGCAGAGTCCACATCAAAGACTAAGATGAGATGCAGTCTGAGTGGGAGTGGTGCTGAGAAATCTGACACAGTTACTTCTCTGGGTGCTATAAATAATAATGAGGAAGAGGGTCTTTGAAAAATTAGGGAGACATGGGAATTTTGATGGTTTATGCCACCATGCTGTAGTGAGTGAGAATTGCTTAACATTGCTTATTTCCTTGTCCATTTCTAAAGATGTATGTTGCTCCACTGTGTCTGGTATATTTTAGAATTTGGTGTTATGCAATGGAAGTATTACTTTTTGAAGGGAGAAGGCCAGATTGGGATCTCAATCCAAGTAAAATATGTCTGAAAAAATCATATAGTGATATATTAAGTCTTCATTTTATCTTCATTTTATCTTCTTACCAACTATTCAGAAAATCAGGCTCTGTAATATTAATACTTATCTCAAATAATATTTTCAGAGTGGATCAATGGCACAACAGGAAGTTTCTGAATCTTCTTTCATTTCGTAAAAATTTAAATCGCATAAACGGGATTCTTAATTTAGGCCTACAAATGAGAATTTAGGGGTTCTGTGACCACAAATGGCAAATGTACCCTTTTTATTTTCCACATGGCACTAACTGCAATTTAGCAATTCTTTTCATTATGAATGTACAAACAAATCTCAACAGTACTAATAGTACTTGGGACTTTGTTACCAATAGGGATTACACATTTCTTATATCTTACTACATTTGTTGCAAATACTCAAAAGAGTATAGATAATTATCAGTACTTCAAAATCACCGTAGTTAGATTCTCCTCTATATTTACCATATTTGTTAATGTGTTCATGGAGGGACACAGATGTTATCACAACAAAAAGTTTACAATATTTTGATAATGCATTTCAATATATTTGGACTTCTTTTTGCTTTTGAAAATACATTTATAACATTATTCTGAGAAAGGGTACATAGATATTCTTACACCCCAGACGGGTCTATGGCACACAAAAGGCTAAGAACCTTGACTTAAAGGATATTCCGAAGTGTTAATGCTCTTTAGAGAACACTTGAACTAGGAAGACAGAAGACAGTGTGTTTCATAAGCACCAGAAGCTTAGGCAGTGTCTTGAGAGATGTTAAGTTCTCAGAGAATTCTGACTTAATTTCACACCGAAGAAAAATGTGTTCTAGGCACTGAATGTCCTGGAATGGCCACAGATCAAACACAGGGCCACTGCATCTGAAAGAACATCTGAGGCAAAAGAATGGCTCTCTCAGGTAAGGCTCTGGTGAGACAAGGGAATATGACCAGTGCATTTTCCCAGTAGCTTCACAACCTCATTAATATCAATGCTTTGCCACACCCCTGACACGACAAGGTTTTAAAAACGTCTCAGTTTAAAATGCCTCTTACTTGGCACATTGGAAACACAAAGTTAGACATGTTAATTTAAACAAAAATTGTTAAAAAATTTGTTTACCATGCCTGTATTTGGGAACTGAGAAACAGAATGATTGTACATGATTTCTCTAAAAGGAAATCTAGACCTTGTGTGCCATAAGCCTTTCACTTTCTGTCTTTATAAATGTCGTCCCTTATTCAAAGTTTGTTAATTCAGCAAAACATGGGACTATATATATAAATTGGAAACTTTTGATCTCCCTTAGATTTTGATGTTTGTGTATACATATGTGGGCATGTGTGCATTTTTATTAAATGAAAAATGTATTCCTTGTATTAGGAGGTCCATGTGGGCCAAATTTAAGTTTGGGTCTTGTGGAAGATTAATAAATTCTCTTGCTCTTTCATTATCTACCCTGCAGGAAAGTCATATTTCTCTTTTTCCATCTGTGGTCATTCTCTACCATGCAATAAATAAAAATCAAGAGGCTTATTGGCTCATCTCCCTCAGGTTCTCCGAATCCTTCTTCTAAAGCTGTTAGTTCACTAAAGGATGTGGATGCTCGTATGTTTACTTAGAAATTGCTTTGAACTCTTTCAATGAATAGATATTGAATGAGGTCTTAATCTTTCAACCATCTGTTTTCCTTCCACAGTAAAAGTTAATAAGAAAGATATTCTGATTTTTAACTTATTCTATTTTCTGAGATAGAATTTTCTGTTGTTTTTAAAAAAATCTTGGGTACTGAAAAATTCTTTCAAGATGTCAGTGAAAACTGCTAAGTGTCAACACAATCACCAAGAAGGAGGATGGAAATTTTTATTAATTAATTGTGAACTCTGCCAAGTGCAATATTCATCGTTGATCATTGTTAATACATCACATTGCATATTTTTGATGGAATATGACCATCAATCTTTCTTCTGAGAAAGTATATATACTTTAGGAACTGAATTCATTCTTGGAACAGATTTTACTTGTTAGTGAAAGATTGCCCACCACAAACACTCTGCATGAGAGCATTGTTCTCATTGACCATCCTACCCTTCCCATGCTTCTCAGTTTGCTTTACTGCTGTTCCTAAGACTGAAAATGATACATGAATTTTCTGATTGCATAATTAAACAATAGAATCTGTAAAAAAAAAAAATCACTTGATTAACATTATTTGAACGTGTTGCCAAGTTTTGCATGTGATTACCAGACATGTCTGCCAAATGTAAAGATCTATCTAAGACTTAACAGGCAAAGAAATTCAGGGTATGTCACATTTTCTCAAACTGGGAACACCTGATAGCAGTAGTGGGGCTAGGAAGGGAAAAGAGCCTCATTTTATGTAATCTCATGCATCTGCAATCTCAGGAATACAGATTTCATTAATATCTAAATTTATGTATTACAAAAGAAAAGGAGAATGAGAGAGAGTTAGTGTTGGTGGCTGACAAATTTTGACGTGATTTTCATAGAAAAAAATGCTGGTTCCAGAATAGAAATTTATATAAGATATATGGCTAGGCACACCCTACGTCTTTTGGCAAAAAAATAACTCTGAAAATCCAGAGGAAATTAATTAGAATATTATTAAAATCACAAGTCTTCTGACATATACAGTAAGGATTATGAAACATACATTCATTAGAAAGTCTAGAGTTAAATGAATCAGTGCTTATTCAATCTGTCAAGAGTCCCTCTCATTTGCCCCAGTAATTTGTTCCATGTCACTATTTCTTTTATAAGAATGTCAAATTTGACACATGAATTTTGTCAGTGTATTTTTTTCTCCTAAAATGTTCTTTTGTGTAACATGCTTCTGGTTTTTTTTAAAGGCAGACCTAATAGGGTTCATATCTATAGACAATAGATATAGTATATGATTTGAAAGATTTATGAACTACTTAAACTTATTAATTGAAAAGGTGTCATAAATATAATGGAAATTCAATTCTGATTTTACTACAATTCTTGGGAATATTACTTAACTATACACTTGTGCTAAATGAACCAAAAATGTGACTCTATTCAAAATTGAATAGAGTATTGTCTATTCAATCTTTCTATTTAATTGAGATTAAAAGCTGAGCAAGAGTATCAAACCAAAGAAAGAGGGTATAACGAGCAAGGCATGAAAAGAAAAACCAGCGAGGCCAAGATGAGTTAAGCCACATGCTTCTTGCTGAAAACTCAAATTTCTTCCATCATGTCACAGAATATTACCCACATGGTGAAGACATTACCTCTAGAATATTGGAATCACTCAAAACAAAGACAAACAGATGAACACTAAAACAGCAAAAACAGCCACTGCAGGCATTGCACCGTCTGCCTTCCATGCCTATGAAAAAATACTTGGTATCTGGAACACATTGTATAGTCCCCCTGCTGTCCAAGATGAGGAAGAATTAGAGCAGATTTAAGAACAGATGGACAGAGGTTCCACAATGGTGGTGCACAGAGAACATCAAGAGTAATAGGGTAGAATGGCAGATGGAGAGAGAGTGACAGGGACACCAGGGGGCCCTGTCAGTGTTCCAGAGAGAATCATTTTATGATATACTGTGGCACAAATGTAAGGGATGCTGACCACTGGCCTATGGTAAAATTTAAATATCTTTTTCAATATCTAAAAATATATTAGGCAATTGACTAATGCATATTAAAGTAATTCCAGAAAGATATGTCTTAAAACTTTGAGAGTTAGGATCAAATTGTACTTTACAAATTAATTATTTTAGCAGTAAGTGATATAACAAGGATGTACTGTAGACAATATTTTTACTTATTTAAAATTATTTTCCAGCTGAATTCTGTAGATAAAGTGCAGTTACTCTGCAATTTTAAAAGTTAAGAATAATAAACGACTACTCATTTCATTCATAAGAGCCAGATACAATCCACAATGAGGACACATTCTAAGGATGCTTGTGCTTTGAGATTTCTAAAATAATTTGAAGGAGCTCTGCCTAGTCTAGAGCTCTGAAATATTCACAACGTAGACACAATTTGCAGGTATCTTTCAAATATTTAGGACCATATGTGATAAAACTCAAATGCATTGAGTACATTCCAGTCAAAATTTACATTTCTGATGGTGAAAGTTAAGGGCAATGGAAGAAAACGTATCCTATACTTCAATGTTTGAAGTACAAAAACAACTATAACACCAAAAAAAGAAAAAAGTTTACCTTAAATGTCCAACAACAAACTAAAGATTAATGTGAATATTTATAACTACGGCAAAACATTTCAATTTAAATTTTCATTTTACATAGGTTAATTATGAATAAAGAAAGTTTAGTTAATTCAGAAATGCTTCTCTGATGTCGGAAATTGAAGGGTTGGTAATAAAATTATCTGAGCATGGTATAATACCTTCAGTATTTAATGAGATGTCTGTCATTCACAATACATTTTGAAGCTAATATAATTAATGATGTTTTGGGAAAATAAACAAATTCTTAAATGTTATTCATAAGAGAGATTTTATAACGAGACTCTCTATCTACTCTCCTTCTGGAAACCAATCACAAACATGATAGAGAAACCTAGCTTCAAGATGACTGGCTAGAGGTACCCGGCACTCAGCTTCACAAAGAAGTACTAAAATTGCAAGTAGATAAACACATGTTTAAGAGAACACCTAAGAAAGAACACTGGAATTCAGCAGGGAAGTGACAGGAAACCACTGGGGCATGGGAAGAGAGGGTAGTGAAGCAGCCAGTCTGACTAGTATTGGCTTGGAACCAGGAGAAACTCCACAGTACAGAGAAGAGGCGAGCAAGAGATCCTCAGCAGTTTACATCCCCATCTGGAACTCCTGCAATCTCAGTCACAGGAGAACTCCTCAGCTCTTGTAGGCTCTGAGCTTAGTAGAGGAAACTGCATGGAGGAAACTGCATGGAGTCCTCACGATGGTATTGTTTCAGAGAGGGAGTTTCTGCTGGTTCCCACACCTCCCCTGAGACAAAGCAGCTACAGGAGAGTGTCATTGTGAGAGCCCATTCCTCACCAGACTATATGCTGCCCTGGGTCTCCCCTGTGACTTTATTTCTCCACACGTTCATCCAAAGGGCTACAGCATCATGATGTCACCTAGACCCAGCAGTGCAACTGGATCCCCAGAACTCTGCCCATGCAGTGTCCTACACACCAGGGAATGGGTGGAGCAGGGCACCAAGGAAGCTTCCCTGGGAACAAGGGAGGCAAAGCATGCACTCTCCAGAGCCTGAGAGCTTCCTGCCTGGAGCTGCTGCCACTGACAGCAACTTGCACCTCCCAGCAGTGGGGCCACCATACACCTGCACATGCCACAGGGGCCTTCTCTGTCTGCCACTATTAGTGGCTGCCCACATCATCCATCATCCTGAGGATAGGCCCATCCCACCCACCAGCATCACTGGTACACCTTTTGGGAGGCCTGGGGATTGATCTGCCCTACCTGTCACAGTAAGTGCTCATCTCTACAACTGCAGGGCCTGGGGACAGGTTCACCCACCTACCTGCACAGCCATCTGAGGGGCTGAGGGATCAACCAACCATGCCCAGTGCCACTGGCACCTGCATGCACCATCAGGAGGCCTGACAACAGGTCACCCTGCCTATTACTCCTGGCACTCATAGCTACCATCAGATCCCTGAGCACATGTTCACCCCACCCACTGCCACGGCTGATAGTGCCTGACCACATCTTCCAGGGGCCTGATGGTTGATAAGTCCTACCCACTGCAGTTGGGGTCCGTACACACAGCAGTGGGGCAGAAAACAGTCCTCTCCCACCTACACCCTCTTCCAGTAGTACCTGCATGAATTTTCCAGGCCGGAGGATACAGACACTTGCCCCTCCCCCCACAGCAGATTCCTGTGAATGCCATCCAGGGGGCTGAGGACAAGACTCTGCTAACCACCACTGCTAGGAGGAGGTCAGAATATTCACCTATCCTGCCTGCCATCATGTGCACCTTCATGCACCATTGGGGGACTGATGACAGGTCTTCCCTATAAGCACTGGCCTTATTAAATGGCCTCAGGTCTGGAGTAGGGAAATTCAAGATGAGCATGGAACATCTTATTATTTCAGAAAATGAGGAAGCGCACACAGAAAAACAGGAACAATTTACAGATACACAAGAACTGGCTCTTATTCTCAATTTTGGCACAATTTTGAAATCAAAAGGAATATAGATTGTAATGAATGAATTTTGACACATTGAATTAAAATGATACCTCATGATAACATAGTGACAAAATTAAGTTATGGATGAGGTACAGAAATCTCCTTGTAAGAATTCCAAAATATAAGTGTAGAAGACATGATAAAAGTAGAAACAGCCAATTTGCATCTACCACTATAATCAGTCAATGATCATCAATTGATCCTTAAAACTACTTGTAAGGAAGTGTTTGGAAAAATGATAGTCACATAGTCTCAGAATATCAGATCATAATTTTTTTATTAATTACAAAGAGAGAAGATATCACTACCTCTTTAATAAAAGAATCAATGCACAATGTAGAAAATTTGAAAACATAGAGGTGCAAAAGGAAAAAAAATAATAATATGATTACTATAGTGCTATCTCTCTAGGCCTCTGTGTATCCTTCTTGTTCCATAAAGCTGTTCTCCAAAATCCAAAGCAACATAGATTTTCTCCTATCCGAAACACACACTGTCTTCAGCATAACATGGGAACCGTCATTTTAATAAGCTTTATTCTTGATGATTACAAGTTAATTTCCAATTGTTTCGGTGCTTTTATATCCCAGCGGGACTTACAAGCTTCAATAAAGGTTTAGAACTTCCTCTCATTTCTTTCCTCAATAGATGTTCAAATCCTTGTGCCATTGAACTGATTTTAATTATCCAGTAAGATAATGTTTTGTTTTGTTTTTCCATTGCCATAATGAGATAACGTTTTAGTGTTAAAAGAAACTAATTCTTGAATAAATAAATGTTTAGATCTTCTTTAAAAAAGAGAATAACTATCTCTGAGGTTAATTCAATTTCCAAAGAGAATCACTTACAAGTCAATCTGTTTCCCCTCATCCATTCACTCTCCCAAGTGTCTATTCATCTTTCCTAATAACCATTTGTTGTCCCTCAACAGATTTATGTATATTACTAATCACCCCCTTCTCTTTAAAATGAAGATATATAAACTTTTGGACCCCATTAGGATATTGGGTATTCATTCTGTGTTTCTCCTCATCACCCCCTTCTCTTTAAAATGAAGATATATAAACTTTAGGACCCCATTAGGATATTGGGTATTCATTCTGTGTTTCTCCTCATGTGTACCGTAAATAAAGTTTTAATCATTCTCTTGAAAAAAATCACTAAAATTGAGAGATCAGATAGACTTCTCCTCAAACACATCATAAAACCTAGGATCACTAATATTGGAATAATGTAGTAAATATGTTCTTAATCATCTTAAAAGTATATCACATCACAGGAAGAATAATTAATGTTTCAATCCTTAAAGTACTCTCAATTTTAGTTTTCTCTGAAGCAAGGAATATGCTATAATTAAATATATTGTTTATAGTACAATAAAAATAAAGAAGAATAAACATAATTACCTTCCTCAGTTAATAGCATATTCCGAGCATATAATGTATATGGGAGACTAAAATAATTTTTCTGAGAATGTTTAAAATTTAATAAAGAAATAAAAGCATGAATTTTCAGGGAGATGATTTAGAACATTTTCATTATGGCTTATTTTTAAAATATATTTTAAAAATATTTAATCATCAATAAAATAACATTTAATAGGAAAGAGAATTTTCAAAGAAATGTTTTCATGAGATCCTGGTAAATGCAACACGGTGAAGATGGTGAGAGAGTGGGCTAGGTTTACCATGGTTGTCACATAAAGTTTGCTGGTACTTGTATCCATCTCTGTCATCCTATATTCTCCCGTGTAACCCAGGGAAGTGAAACCTAAGAACTACATTTCTCAGGCCTTATTCCCAGCAGGATTATCTTGATATCTTCCAATAAAAGTCATCATATGGTATCTGGAGAGCAGAGAATAAGGAGAAGCCATTATTCTCTGGCAGTGATTTCAAGCTATTTGGGGACACCACTTAAGTATCACTTTGGTACTTTGTGCATGTGAGAACCTTAGAGATGGTCTCCCTTTGTACCTGAGATTCTCTGAAAGTAACTCCCATGATATTTGCTTTCTAACCTTCAAACTTTTGTATAACCCTGTAGTTCACTGAGTTAAACCTCTTGGTACTTTAAATGGCTGAAGTACGACTATAGTTTGAATGTTTGTGTCCCTTTAGAATTCATGTTGAAACTTAGTCCCTAATATAATAGTCTGAAGAGTTGTGGCCTTTTAAGAGCTCTCATAAGTGAGATTGATGCCCTGATAAAAGAAGCTTTAGAAAACTGTCCCTCCATTCCATCTCTTCTGCCATGTGAGGACACAAAATTTGTCTTTTTTTTTTTCTTTTTGCCTCCTTCTGATATGTGAGGATGCAGCAAGAATGCTTCATCTTAGAAGCAGAGAGTGTTTAGCAGATATCAAATCTGCTGGTGCCTTGATATTGGACTTCCTAGCCTCCAGAACTATAAGAAATAAATTTCTGGGTTTCTATAAATTACTGTGTCTAAGGAATTTTGTTATAGCAGAATCAGTAGACTAAGATAAATACCTTCTGTTTTCATGACCAACTAGTACAGTATTAGGTACTGAGATTAATTCTAAGATGGTTAGATTTGAAGAATGTAATTATTGTACTGCTAAAAGAAAATGGGACACTAGAAATCTAATGTATGTAATGGAATAATAATTATTTAAATCATTTGTAGTTGCCTAGGATAGTGCCTACAGACAGCAACACTACGGGATATGAAGTTACCAGAACTTTTTTGGTGGGAATGATAGCTACAAAGATTGTGGCACAATAAAAGCAGGATTAAGGAATTAGCAACAAAGAATTCTGAACAAGAGAATGGGTACAGCATATGAGGATGTCTATTCTCCATGAGAATGCTCACCAAAGTTCTTCTACTGAAAATGTAGTTCACAAGAATCAGGTAAATAAGATGACCCATTCTCTGAATGCCCATCTTTTCTCTTTGCCACCCCAGTGCTTGGCCAATGGGCTCATGGACTAATTAGTATTGGAATTATGAGATGAATGTTTTTCATGAGCTCAAGGAACATGGGTTTTCCTTTACTGTGTCTGTCCAGGCTACCTCCAGTGTTAAATTACTAACCTGTGAGCATAAGAGACCAATATTGTGCCTCTGCTAGGGCACCATGTTCTGACAAACCTACCATCACTTGGTGGTAGGGTGATTACATTGGAATCTTCTCATCACAGAGTAAGTACTTATTCAGAATATGGATATAGATTCCCTGTCTACAGTGTTACAACATATAGTAAGGTGGAATATTTTTGGAACAATGGGGATTACCTGGGTGGCCTTTCAGTACTTCCTTGTCCTCATAATGTTAATGAAAAATCATAGCAAACACAATACGGGAAAGATCATTTACAGCTCAAATATTTCAGGATGAAATTGTGTTATTAAATAAGCTCAGGACCCATGTCCAACTGAACTGTTACTGAAACCAAAGGCAATGTGGAATATGTAGTAGAAGAACATTTCACTTAATAGATACATATTCTTGTCCATTTGCAAAACCAAGAGCTGTAGTGGCTATGCATATTTTTCGTTCTTTGTGATGTATGCATTTGCATATGTTAACCATTTTGTTTCTCTCCTGTTTTCCTACAATGTTATATTAATGGTGGTTATACCCCTAACTTAGTCCTTAAATTATAGGATATCAAAGGAAAAATGTGAATTGGACAGAAAAAAAATGAATATTACTCAGAGATGAATATAGAACTTTAGGTTTTCTATTTTGGTGAAATTGAGAAAGTCTTTATGTGGAAGAACGATAAATGCCTGTTAGGCAGAAGCAAGATGATGCTGTTTTGAGGTTATTTGAAAAATAAATATGAACAGAGAGGAACACATGAACAATGAATATCCACAGTTAAGGACTGTATTGTATATTTTCCTCTTCTAAATTCTACTCTGTCCCTCAAAAGCTAAAGCCTGAAAATTAGATTTCCTGGGATCCACTTGAAATCAGATTTCTGGCTAGAGACTGTAAATTGGAAGCATATGCATGCATACTTGGAGTTTCGCTTTTGGCTTTTAAGCATTCTGCTGAGAATCACCCTTCTTTGTATTGTAGGTGCTTAAACCATTGGAGACAACTTTTGTAATCTCTGCACTTATAGCCTTTCCACACTTACGTAAGCCTCCAATTCTTTATAGATTTATTCTATCAAAATACCTGGAGAAGAATCTGTTTCACTGAATTCACTGAAAGCCTATGTATTAAGCAGAAGGCACCAGCCAGATAGATCATTTGACTACTAAATATGAGTGAAATCAGATAAAACTTGGGATTCGTTGGGGTTTTTTCTTTAAAAAAAAATTTTATTCCTGTAATATAGTCTATGTTTTATTGAATAAATTCTTCATTCTTTTATCAGGAATTCTCATCATAGTAATTACAAAATGTGTCACAATAGTATGATTTTCATGGTTTAAATTAGAAAATCAAAGCCTCTGAAAATGGAAGGGCTTGCATAAGGTAGGACCTATTGAGTGTTGACTGGTATTATAGGTCATTTTTCTGAAATTTTAATCCAGGCCTCCTGAAAACTCACTACTTACTTCACAATGAAATAAACAAAAATACATTAGTCTTCAATAAGTAAATACTATACCAGTAATTTTTAGCAACACAATGTTGAATAGAAAAAAAGTTAGGAAGTGTGTCTTTCAAATGAGGTGAACAGGAAGGCCATTTATCAAACTATTGTCGGGAAATGCTGAAAATGTAAGAGATGATGTGCAGATAATTTTTTAAGGCTGTCATTCTTTAATTCTAATTATAGAATGAATTAAACACTTAGAAATTGTAATTGGCATGTAAAGAGTGATTTTGAAGAAAAGAATGAGAATGGAAGTATAATAATAAAAACATTGTGCCCAAGTTAGATGTTTCTTAAACAATAAAGTCAGAGCAGTGGTAGAACCAGTTCATCACATAATTTTATTTGTTTAACTTTTCCCACTAATTTTAATTATCCATTTGCCAAAAGGAATTTATTTGTAATTTTTTTTCATATTTACATCACAAAGAACCAAAAATATGCATAGCCACTATAGCTCTTGGTTTTGCAACTGGACAAGAATATGTATCTATTAAGTGAAATATTCTACTACATATTCCACATTGCCTTTGGTTTCAGTAACAGTTCAGTTGAACATGGTTCCTGAGTTTATTTGATAACACAATTTCATCCTTTCACACTTGAGTGTGAAAGGGTCAAGACTAACCACTATATATGCACATATTTTAGTATTAGATTATTAAGTATGGAATATCTAATTTCCATAAGTACTAAGTTTAACAGTTGATATCTCTGATATTTCACTTTGACATTTCTTGCTTTTTTGTGTGTTTGTTTTTATTGTGAAGGTGCATTCTCATTCTTTCAAAGGCTTATTTTGGCTTGTGACTATCTTTCAAATTTTTTAGAGCAATTTCTGTGAAACCATGGATAAGTCAAAAATTCATGTTATTTTCAAATATGAGTTCCATCATGGAACCAATGCAGCGCCGACAGCTCAAAATATCAACGAAGAGTTTGGGAAGGATGTGGCTAATGAACACACAGTATGTTGATGGTTTGAAAAGTTCCATTCTGGTGATTTTAATCTTGAAATTGAGCCAAGTGCTTGACCTGAGACCAAGGTGGATAATGATGAGCTGAAAGCTGTAGTGGAAATGAATCCATCTCAATCTACCCATGAATCGGCAGCAAGGTTTGAAGCTAATATTCCAGCTATACTGGATCAATTGAAACAAATGGGCAAAGTAAAGAAGCTGGATAGATGGGTACTGCATGAATTAAATGAGCACCAGAAAAGAAATCATCTCAAAGCTTGTCTCTCTTTTCTGTCATGACATAAAGGTGAACCATTTCTACATTGTATTATTATGTGTGAGGAAAAATTGATATTTTTGGAAAATCGCAAGTGTTCAGCACAATGGTTGGATAAAGATGAAGTGCTCAAATACAGCCCAACACTGAATATTCATCAAAAAAAGCTACTGGTATCTGTTTGGTACTATTTTCCACTATAACTTCATGAAACCTGGTCAGTCGATTACAGCGGATGTCTACTGCAACCAATTGGATGAAATGATGAGGATACTTGTGATTAAACAGCCAAGATTGGTCAACAGAGACAGGCCAATCCTCTTATAATACCACATGTCACCAATAATAATAATAATAATAATAATAATCGCTGCTCAGACTACAGCAATAGCTGGATTTGGAAACTCTCTGTCATTCTCCATATTCACCAGAACTTACACCAACTGATTACCACTTCCTCCAGGCTTTGGACCACTTCTTGCAAGGGGGGGAAAAAAAGGAAAAATATTCAATTCTCAACAAGCTGTGGAAAACACCTTAGCTGCTGGAATAAACAAGCCACCATTAAGATAGCAAAAGTGTGTGGATAATTTAGGTGCATACTTTGATTAATTGTACTGATTCTTGTTTGAGATATAAAAATCTAAACTTTTTTTTTGAAATTAGACATTTCATATTTAATGACCTAATGATTTAGTTCAAATTTAAAAGTGATTTTTACTTTCTTACACATTTTTGTCCCTTTATTTTTTTCCTCTCAGAAAGATACATTTCACTTTATGGCTTTTGCATAACATAAATAAGCTATACTTTTGAAGTTAATATTACACATAAGGATAAACAATTGTTAATTACTTAATACTTTTAAAATTTTTAATAAATGTTACTAACCCTATGGAAAATATGAAAACAGAATTATGAAACAGAAATATGAAACAGAATTAATGTGTATCTTTGGTTAAATTTACTCAAATGATTAATAATATTTGGCTATTATGTCCAAAAGCAACATCTTTGAAAGGAGCTGGTATTTGTAGAAACTGAACTGTCTTATGAACTCATATACAAATATTTTGCTTATTGTCATAACTGAGCAGTAGTGATTAGAAGTTATGTCTGTACCATTGTTTAATTATTTTTATTAATACCTAATTATTTCATTTAAGAAACAAAAATTATTTGGACATTTCCACCGGTTCTGAAAATTTTTCAGAATTATTAATTCTGAAATTTCATTAATAATTTCATATAATTCTAATTATTTCATTTAAGAAACAAAAACTATTTGGATATTTCCACTGATTCTGAAAATTTTTATTTAGGTACCATAAAAAAATAGCCTGAGGCCAGACATATCCACCATTGCTTTATTGCAGAGAAGGAGGGAAAACAACATAAGGTAGTATGTTACCAAGCCCTTGGTTTCATCAGAAAACACAGCTAGTTGGCTGTCACAGGAGAAGACTCTGCTGGGGTCACATGAAAACACCATGTTTCAAATCATTGTTTTAGCAAGGAGGGAGGGAGAAAAATTTATCCACCATTCCTTCTCTGGTCTCCCGTGGTCAAAGTATGCATCCATGACAGCCGGGAAGCTCTGGAGGAGACAGATGAAATGCTGCAGTGTGAATCATGAAATGAGGCATTGTCAGATTGTGCTACCAGTGACATAGAAGACAGGAGAATTTTCTGTTGTGTGCCCAGCTGGTTATACCGCAGAGCTACTACACATGACCTCTTAAGGAAGAGACATAGCTCAGTGAACCTCTCTGCAGCAGTGATCCAAACCTCCTTTTCATGGCCCAAGAACAGCTACATAATTTGTGGTGACCAGTGCAAAATGAAAACATGGGCCCCTTGTGCAAAAATTAAGGATTTTAAGTCACAGAGCAGAGAATCAAACCTATCACAAGGCTTTTCTGAGCCTGAAGATTTGTGCAACTGCACAGGTCACGCATACATAAAGCCAGTTTTGCTAGCGCCTACTTGAATGTTATTGGTGCCAGGTGATCTCCGTGGAGGGCCATCAGTAGTAGCATTGAGCAGAAAACCATGCCCAGTGAAAATGGTGAGACTCTCTGATGGCATCTGTTGCCCTAAAAGACTGTTTTGTTTTGGAAGAAATACTTTTAAATTAGGTGGAAATTTCTGAGTTTGCATACCTCTTCCCATTGTTTCTTCATTATTTCTTAAAAATATTCATTGTTAGTTTTTTGTTGAGTAAACTCTGAAGGCCATGAATCACTGACAGTTATGACAAGGTAGGAAAACATTTAACTTATCAGATTTCAAAGCAGCAAAGTCTTTTACTTTTCTTTCTTCCAATTCATTTTTAAATTTGTCTGTGTCATTTCAGAAGCATAGTATGTTTGTGAGACAGTATTGGTAAAGCACGATGAGATTAAAACATGAAGACCATTTGTTTTAATACTTATACCTGATTCAACTATTTATATGATTTTCCTCCTATAACTACTTAGTACATTTTTAGAAGTTGAATTTTAAGTTGTCATCAGCTTAAATTTTAATTTCTGTCATCAGACTTGGGTGTCATAAAAACAGTAAATTTCTTGTATTTTAACTTTGTTCAGTATATCCTTGATATAGCTCTAAGGTATTGAAAACTGGCAATAGTTTAATTTTTACATTAAACAAATAATAGATCAATTTGAATAAATTATATCCTTTTTAAGAAATTCAACATGTATAGTATTTAATTAATATTTCTTTCTTTTTTTTTTGAGACAGAGTCTCGCTTTGTTGTCCAGGCTAGAGTGAGTGCTGCAGCGTCAGCCTAGCTCACAGCAACTTCAAACTCCTGGGCTCAAGCGATCCTGCTGCCTCAGCCTCCCGAGTAGCTGGGACTACAGGCATGTGTCACCATGCCTGGCTAATTTTTTCTATATATATTAGTTGGCCAATTAATTTCTTCCTATTTATAGTAGAGACGGGGGTCTTGCTCTTGCTCAGGCTGGTTTCGAACTCCTGACCTCGAGCTATCCGCCTGCCTTCACCTCCCAAAGTGGTAGGATTACAGGCATGAGCCACCGCGCCTGGCCTTTAATTAATATATCTTATGAGCAAGCATCCTTTATACAAAAATTAAATTTTTAATTGGAAATGTATATGAAATTCAACATATAATTTTTTACAGGATAGGAAAAATTCATTTTGCTATTTTTTTGCTTTCAGTATTAATTGCCTTCTAGCCCAGTTTGAACAATGAAGTAACAACTTAAACTTTAAACTTTTTTTTTTAATATTGCAAACATCTTCCATAATGCCATCTGCTTGAATTATCTGATATCATGTTTTCCTATTTGGATCACTGTCCTGATTATAAAAATTGCATAATTTATAATATTTTATTAAAGATGTTCTTTTACTCTTAAAAACTATGTCTTCCAGATATTTCATGTAACAATATTAAAATTCAATGAGGTAAATTTTGGGCTGATTTAAAATTGTATAGTCTTCATCAGAAAATGAAATAACATACCAAAGACTGCTAGATTATTTAGACACAACATCCACACACATATAAAGTATTCACAGACCTATCATTTGAAACTGCAAACATATTCGGAATTGCTGTATTGACTTCCAATACTTTTTCTCACTCAATTCCTTTTCTTTTTGTTGCCTCAGTGGTAGTGTATTTGATTAACCAGACTTGTCAAAACTTTAAGTTCTTTGGAGCCATTTCTGGCTTGAGAGAATAGGTGCTAGAATGTTCTTGTCTTTTTTTAAATCAAGGAATATTTTTGAAATTGTTGAAATGTTATTTAAATGGCTTACCATATTTTTCCATTCGTGCAAATACTGTTCAGCAAAATCACACCCTATTTAACTTCACGAGAAATTGATGAAAAAGAAAAAAACATGAAATTAGAAGAAGCATACTTTTCTTTGGGTAAGAAAAAGAAAGGGAATGTGGACAACAATGGAGAAATATAGGCATGAACACATGAGGAGCCATCTGGGAAAAGGATTATAAGATACAATCCAACACATCAGAATATTCACAAATAGGAGGCAGTATGTTTTTTACTACTGATACATCTATTAACATTAAGAGCATAATATTAGTTAATAAATAGCTGGTTTTTTAATCATCTTTAATAATTTTGTCTGTATTCTTAATTCAACATGGTAGACTCACATTTATTTTCATAGATTTCAAAATTATTTTATGAAGTATAAATCTTGAAGTCTAAACTTGATCTGTATATTACTGGAAAGTCACTCTCCATTGTTTTGTTTCTAACTAAATTTTGACTATATACCATTTTTATCTCTAAAATATGATGAATTTGAGACATGAAAAAAGCATATATTTCTGCTCTTTTGATGCCTGTGGGGTAAGTTATCTAATTTTCTATGGAAAGTAGACACAGAGAAAAGATGAACTAGTTTATTGTGAATAGAATTATTTATTGAAATTTAACCAAAGTACAATGGCTTAAGTATTCAAAAAGCCTTATATCATAAATCCAATATTTACAATAAAAAGATTTATTGAACACATGGTATATCCCATAGTATGGCAAGGGCCAAAATAAATTGGATACAATATTATCCCTATCCTCAAGGAATTAAAAATGACTGTCAGCCTACCTCATATTTATTCAAAATACACTAAAATATTTTAGCAGCAATATAACTTAAAAAATAACCTAAAAAAAGAACAATATCGCAACTTTAAGATAAATAATAATTTGTAAAAAATGAGTGAACCCTGTTTTCCCCTGACCTGATTTTCTGTGGATATGGAAATAGTATCTCATATTAATAGTTATCAAAAGTTTACTGGTTTCAGACTATAGGCATTCACATATTTTCTTCAGACCCCTTCAAAATTTTACTTAGTTATATATCGACATTCTCAATGCTGTCCCATGTGTGCACACAAATACTTACTGTTAAAATTATAGAAGCGTGTGACTTGATCTTAATCTCTTGCTCCTGTCCGTCATTTCAGTCTGCTGTCTGCGAAGTCCTCAACCCTTTCCACTGAATCTTTAGTTGACTTTATGAACACTGATGACTACACAAAAGCCATGCCTCTCCACGTACATAATGCTGGTACCTCTAAAATATTAGATTGCCCCTGCATTGTTTGGCATACTCAATATGTCAATGCTCTGCTGGGCTTACTCAAAAGTAGACAAAACATCATACTGCAACATATGGCAACAAAACAGAGCAAGTAAAAGAATGCAATGTGATAAAAGACCCTTCAAGTTCTGCCTATAACTTTTTGTCCACGAGGCTCAGTTGGGAGTCTAAGGGCTGGGCTTGAGATGTTACAAAGGCAAGCAACTTCTACTCTCTTTCTCTTTACTTCTTCCAGCATACAAACCTTTAAAAGCTTATAATTAACTTGCTGAAAAAGATGCCTTATGGTCAGCTTTTTCCCTAAGTTCATCGCATATACATTGATGGTGTCTGCATTTGGTCAGTGAACTCAGTCTGACTTCATGCTACAAAATTTGATTAATATTAATGATGAATAGGGAGTTTATATTTTGTTTCAAACTGATACTGATTTTATTCATACTGTTGTACAGGGTTAAGTATTGATAGAAAGCTACTATTAATAAATATTTTATTTTAGTTAAATTTAAATATCTAAGCCTATAGTTCTAGGCCTTTAAAGTTCACTGTAGCTGAACGATCTTCAAATAATGATAACTAACAGCAAAAACTGCTCTGTGAAATTATCCTTAGAAAAATATCAATTATAATGAATAATTCAACTCTATAAAGACAATATGTGGCAAAGTGATAAGTTTGATCACTAAACCATTATAGCTCATAAAGTTCTATGCTTTATTAGATAAAAGAAAACAAGAAATGTGAATAACAAAATCAAATAAATATTCTGTTAATTGAGATGTTATAGGTTTTCTCCCTTCCTCCAAATGGGATGACTGTTGTATTTTATAATGTCAAGTACATCTGTATTACTTCAAATTATCTAACAAAATATACCATGACATTCTTATGAAATCAGTTAAGGGATTTGAGGTAAATGAGCATAATTAAGGGAATTGATAATTGAATAAACGGGGTAATCAGGTTGACAAATAAGATTGTCAATCTGGAAAGTAATCCCTAGTGGACAATGTAAGTTCCTGCCTCAGGCTTGACTTAACTGATAATATCCTTAATGAGTAATCATGATATACAAAAGGATTTATGAATGACATGGAGTTTTAAAATATAACAAGTATACGGAGAAGTAGAGAATCAGCCTAAAAGGAAATCTTGGCAGGCAGAGGCAACAGGTCAAACTGAATAAATGAAATAGAATAGAGATCAATGTATAGTCACTACTTCCAAAACAGTATATACGCTGTTTCTAAACAGCTGTTATAAACAAAACCTTAGTGATTATGTGCAATATAAATCGATAGCATAAATTGTAGATCAAATAATCGAATGGTGGGCTATATACATCTAATTAGAATAATTGTGATGGTCCCTCCTTTACAGATATGTTAGACAAATCACATCCGGAACATTGTGCTCAACTCTGAGCATCACACTATGAGAAGATATATATTGCACTAAACTTATCCTGAGTACATGAATTTTAAGAGAAACAACAACAAGAAAGGGAAGAAAGAAGTTTTACTTTTATTGATAGTCTACTCATTACCACATTTTTCTCATAAATATCTACATTTTACAAATGCCTTATAGGCTAGGTAATATTATATCTCATTTATGTATTAAAAATCAGAGATATAGGAAGTTTCAGCAACTGACCATGGTCACAGATTTGCTAAGAGTTAAAGCTAAGTTTGAACCTATCTGTACCTGATGATTAACAACTATGATGTTGACATTATAATGCCTCTTTTCTATGCGAAATTAAAAGATATTAAATGAGTATCATATTTATTTAAATTTAATCAAATAATTTAAAGCCTTTTAAGTGCTAATCACTAAGAATATTTTCTACTTTGAAGAGCTCATGATCTTGCCCTGGGCCCTGACCACTAAGTAAATTCTAGAATTAGGGAAAGATAACTTAATCCTACTCAATTTCCCTTTGAATAGGTTGTTTTGTTTGGCTGGGTGTTTTCTGTTTTGATTTGTTTTGGGCTTTCCTTCAACCTTAAAGCCAGGAGTGAAAATGCTGCTTTCATGTGAAGCAAAATGGAATGGACTTCTGGAACATTCTGCTCTGAATCCAGAATTTGGGATTAGCTCAAGAGAGGAGACACGTATATAAAGAAGATGTTTAGCTGTCCAGCTGATGCCTCACACTCTGTCAAGAAAAGAAACCAAGAGAGTATTGTTTTGCGTTCTCATCGTTTTTAGTACCTTACATCTACACAGGCAGATAAATGTGGAACAATGTTTGTCAGATTTGAGATAGTCCAGCTATCAGATAACTCTGTTCTTCTCACAGTGAGGGGAGACAAAGAGATGGACTGAAGTGTCAAATATAACACATAGTTTATTTGGTGCTTGGTGTCATTTTTTCCCAGGTTTAGGTAGTTAAAATTAGTTAGAAATTAGTTAGAAACTAGTTAAAATTAGTTTTAACTCATTTTTCTGACTCTTTTGATTATGTACATGAATGTAATTGGTTTTGACAATTAAATGCAAAGTTACAAGGTTTGAAAGCTGAAACTTGTATACAAACAATATTCCTAGAGCTTTTTGCTGTTTTCTGCTGGCAAGCCAAATAGTAGAGATAGGGACATTTCTGTTGTACCATTCCTAAATCTAAGCTCCAGTGTGTGGGTATTAAGGGAACAGCTAATCATCTCTTGCCTCCAGCTTCCTGACCGATGAACCATGGCTAGAATAGTGTGTTCTTAAACTAGTGATTCCAACTCGTAGCAGCTTTCCAACTCCCCTCCCAACCCACTTCCTTACGGGGAAGAGGGAATAGAGCCCCTGGCAGGTTAGTTCTGTGGTGTTCTGGGAATCATTCCTGGAGACCTAATCAATGAGACTTCTTCAGCACTTGCAACAATTTTTAAATTTCTAACTCTATTCAACCATTTTCTTTCTAAATTTTCTGTTTCCCTCAATGAATGCGAAATGATATATGGTATTGGTGGATGCACCTTTCCTAACAACACAAATGAAAAGAAATTTATATCATTTGGGCAATCAAGAGGCTATGAGAAAGGAAAAGATATTCCTCCTCCAATGACTACACTATGAATGGCATTAAAAGAATACAATGAGACACAGATGAAGAAGCTATCAACCCTGCCTGCAGGATTGGAGAAGCTTTACAGTAAATTTGATATTTGAATGTGGTATTGAAAAAAGAAAAAGGATTGTATCAGGATGCCATGGGGGAAGTGTAATATTTTAGCTAAAGTAAATAGCAAGAATAACTGCATGGCAGGTTGAAAGTTCATGATATATTTAAAGAATCATGAATCTTGTGTGATTGAAGAATTGGACAAATGCTTGAACATTGTGAAAGATAAGGCTTGAAAACAATTAATGGCAGGATATCAAGTATTTTAACATACTCTAACACCAGATTAATGGTTAAAGGAACAAGATACTTTTTCTTTCAAACTATTTTGGGATATGTGTCTAGATAGTTGCTTTTAAATATTTAAACATCTACGATGTTAAAAAAAAAAAAAAAAAAAAAAAAAACTTGGTCTTTTCTGTGTGGCCGTGGAGAGAACTATACAAACTAGTACATAAATTTACAGCTACTAGATGTGGTAGGTTAGAGCACTGATCCCGGTTCTTCACTTTCTCTTTATATTAGAGTTATGTCTTTATACCCCTACCCATGTGTTCATTTATCCTTTCCACTTAAAAGTTCATGATACATTCCTCTGACACATTGCAATTGGGCTGATCTATTTGACTTGCTTTGGAAAATATGTGGTTTAAAGGGACAAGGTGACAGATCTGAGGAAAGAGTCAAACATATTATTTACATAGTTTGGTTGGCCCTCTGCAACTTCTCTCAACTGTCATGAGAAGAACTTCTAGAGTAGTCAGTGTTCCAAAGAGACTGGAAAAACATACTGAGTGAATCTGAGCCCAAAGTCTAGAGCCAAGCTTGTCAAAATCTAGCAGAGTCATAGTTGTTCTGTGTAAACTTAGGAAAAAAAAATAATAAAGGTTGCTGTTGTTTGTTACTGAAATTTTGAGAGTGCTTATTATAAGTAAAAAATTGACTCATTTTCCAGGAATGCTTTTTAACAATCTATCTTCTCTTACATAATTAAAAAAAAAAAAACCCTGGAGGCACTTTTACTAGGAGTATTCGAATAGAGGCTGAACATTTATTGCTTTCCATCTTCACTGCTGCATCCATAGCTCTCACCATCATTATCTTCTGCTTGGAAGACTCATAAAGCCACTCAACACATCCCACCATCTAAATTATGCATTACATTACAGTGAGAATGACCTTTTACAAAGAGTTTGGACCATTTTGCCCTCTGTTTAAAATACTTCAATGCTTTCATGTACACATAAAGGAACCCACACTCCCTATAAGACCCCGTATATCCCCCTCCTACATCACCTTCACTCTGTGGCACTTTATCCTTTTCCATTACACTTGAACCACATCGAATGTTTTAGGTACCATCAACATACCAACCTCATCCTCATGTAAGGTCATTGGAATTGCCCTCTGTCAGGTATTCTTTTCACCTGACTCTTCCTAGTGCTGGTTCTTTCTCATCCTTTAGGTATCAGTTGAAATATTTCCTCCTCCACTAGCCTTTCCTGGTCATTCTGTCATTCTCAATTTCTTAGAAGTATTTATTAAAACTAGCAATTTGTTTATTTTCTCTTTTTTTATTCTATTATTTTATTTTATTATAATAGCTATATTGAGATATACTTCACATACCATAAAGTTCACACTTTTAAAGTGTACAGTTAAGTGGTTTTTAGTATATCACGACATTGTGCAAATATCACTACTATCTAATTCCAGATAAAGATTAGTTTCATCTCCCCTCCCAACATACTATTAATTTAGGGTGATAGAATAGAAATTGGCATTATATGTTACCAAAATGTTTGTACTCTCATAATATTCTGAAATAAACACATTTTTTAAAAAAGAAATCAAAATAGAAATATCGATGCAAGCAAGCAACTTCAGAGGAACCAAAAATTAGAAACTGGCTCAGCCACAATAAAATAAAGTACGAAGCAGACTCCCGAAGACCTTGAGTCCAGGACAGCATTTCTGGACACTCCCTGGGCCAGAAGAAAACATGCTGATCTAAGGGAAGGACTCAGTCCTGGGAAGATTAACCACCTGCTGACTAAAGAGCCCTTGGACTTTGAATAAACATGAGAGGTAGCCAGGCAACACTTGCCATGGGCTTTGGGTGAGATTGGTCTGGCTTTATGTGTGACCTGCCCCTGCTGGTCATGAGAGAGTGTCTATGTCACTCCTCCCCCAACTCTAGCAGCCCAGCACAGAAAGTAAAGGAAGGGAGTGAGAAACTTTTCCTGGAAACCCAGGGAATTCTTCTGTATCTTACCCAAATCCACCAAGATGATACAATAGTCACAGTATTACTGGGCTTGGTGTACCCCCAGTGCTGATATGACTGTAGTGACCAAAGGCTTAGACCACAACACTCAATTCACCCTTTGAATATCTGGAAAGTCATCTCAAGAAGGGCAGGTTCAAACAAACCCAGATTATGAAAATTAAAATAAAGACCTAACTCTTCAATGCTCAGACATCAACAAACATCCACAAACATCAGGAATGGGACCTCACCAACTGAATAAGGTACCAGTGACCAATCCAGAGTGATGGAGATATGTGAAGTTTCAGAGAAGAATTCAAAATAGCTGTCCTAAAGAAGCTCAATGAATTTCAAAACAATGCATAGAAGGAATTCAGAAGCCCATCAAAGAAATTTATCAAAGACATTAAAGTAATAATAATTTAAAAAAAAACCAGAAATCAAAAAAAAAGACTTCAATTGACAGATTGAGAAATGCATCAGAATCTCTCAACAATAGAATTGACCAGGCAGAAGAAAGAATTAGTGAGCTTGAAGATAGGTTTTTTCACAATACACAGAAGAGAAAAAAGCATAAAACATGACTACAA
Organism: Mirza zaza; assembly: GCA_008750895.1. Taxonomy (NCBI): domain Eukaryota; kingdom Metazoa; phylum Chordata; class Mammalia; order Primates; family Cheirogaleidae; genus Mirza; species Mirza zaza. The sequence goes on along the minus strand of VSMD01008033.1, from coordinate 8,926 downwards.
GGTCTTGAAAATAGACTCAAAAGGCCAAATCGAAGAGTTATTGCCCATTAAAAGGAGGTAATGAGAGATATGTTATCTGCAAGAAACTCACTACACCTATAAAAACACATGTAGACTGAAAATAAAGGAATGGAAAAGACATTACATGCAAACGAAAACCAAAAAAGAGCACTTATACTTCTATCAGATAAAATAGATTCAAGACAAAAGTGTAAAAAGAGACAAAGATAGTCATTATATAATGATAAAGGAGTCAATTCAGCAAAAGGATATAACAATTCTAAATATATGCATACTCCATACTATAGGCAAATATCTCTGATGAACATAGATGCAAAATCCTCAACAAAATACTAGCAAACTGAATTCAACAATGTCATTAAGAAGATTATTCATCATGATTAAGTGGGATTCATCCCAGGGATACAAGAATGGTTCAACATATGGAAATCAAGCAATGTGATACATTATATCAGTAGAACAAAGGACAAAAAACATTATTTCAATTGGTGCTGAAAGAGCATTTGTAAAATTCAACATCCTTTGATGATAAAAACTCTCAAAAACTGGGTGTATAGAAGGAACTTAACACTATAAAAACCATATATGACAGACCCATAGCTAGTATCATACTGAATGGGGAAAAACTTAATGCCCTTCCACTAAAATCTAGAACAAGACAAGGGTGCCCACTTCACCATTGTTATTCAACATAGTACTGGAATTTCTAAGTAGAGCAATCAGAAAAGAGAAAAAAATAAAGGGCATCCAAATTGGAAAGGAAGGAGTCAAATTATACTTGTTTGTAGATGATATGATCCTATATCTAAGAAATGTAAAGACTCCACAAAAACCATTAGAACGGATAAACCAATTCAGTAAAGTTGCAGAAAATCAGTAAAATCAACATATAAATACCAGTAACAATTCTATCTACCAAGAATAACAATCTGAAAAAGAAACCAGGAATGTCCTCACATTTAGAATAAGTACAAATAAAATAAAATGCCTAGGAACAAACTTAACCAAAGAATTAAAGATCTCTACAATGAAAGCTATAAAACAGTGGTGAAACAAACTGAAGAGAACACAAAAAAATGGAAAGATATTCGATGCTTATGGATTGGAAAAATCATATGATCAAAATCTCCATACTTTCCAAAGCAATCTACAGGTTCAATGTTATCCCCATCAATATACTGATGACATTCTTCATAGAAATAGCAAAAGTAATCCTATAAGTTATTTGGAACCACAAAAGACCCAGCATAGCCAAAGCCATCCTGAGAAAAAAGAACAAAACCAGAGGAATCACATTACATGACTTCAAATTATACTACAGAGTTGTAGTTACCAAAACAACATGAAAGCAGATACATAGACCAATGGAAAAGACTAAAGAACCCAGAAATAATTCCAGACATTTACAGTGAATTTATTTTCAGCAATGATGCCAAGAACATACTGTGGGGGAAAAGACAATCTCTTAATAAATGATTCTGGGAAAACTGAATATCCATATAGGGAAGAATGAAACTAAACCCTTATCTCTCACCACATACAAAAATTAAATCGAAATGAATTGAAGACATGAAACTATGAAACTACTGAGAGAAAACAATGAGGAAAGACTTTAGGACATTGTTCTGAGCAAAGACTTCTTGAGTAATACTCCCAAAGCATAGGAAACTATTGCAAAATAGGACAGATGGGATCACATCATACTAAAAAGCTATCCACAGAAAAGGAAACAATCAACAAAGTGAAGAGACAATTCACATAATAAGAGAAAATGTTTGCAAACTACCTCTCTGGCAAGGGATTAAAACCTAGACTATGTAAGGAGGTCCAACAACTCAATAAAAATATCAAATAATCCAATTAAAATAAGCAATAGATATAAATAGACATTTCTCAAAAGAAGCCATACAAATAGACAAAAGACACATGAAAATATGCTCAACATCATTAGTCATGAGACAAATGCAAACCAAAACTACTATGAGATATCCCCCCAGTTAAAACGACTTTTGTCAAAAAGATAGGCAACAACGAATGCTAGTGAGGATGTGGAGAAAGAGAAAGAGTTGTACTTTGTTGTTGGGAATGTAAATTAGTGCAACCACTATGGAGAACAGTTTGGAGATTCCCCAAAAAACTAAAAATGGATCATATAACCCAGTAATTCCACTGCCGGGTATAAGTCTAAAGGAGAAGAACTCAGTGTATCAAAAAGATATCTGCAGTTCCATGTTTATTGCAGCTCTATTCACAATAGCCAAGATTTGGCATTAATTTAAGTGTCTGTCAATGGATAAATGGATAAAGAAATTGTGGTACATACACATAATGGAATATTATACAGCCAAAATAAAGAATAAAATCATGCCATATGCAACAACATGGATGGAAATGGAGATTATGTTAAGTAAAATATGCCAAGAATAAAAAGGCAAATCTCATATGTTCACACTTAGATGTGGGAGGTAAAAATTAAAAATAATTGATTTCATGAATACAGAGTATAATGATGATTACCAGAAGCTGAGAAGGGTAGCAGGGAGGGTAAAAAAGTGGGGATAGTTAATGGGCACAAAAATATAGTTAGATAGATTGATTGAATAATATTTGATAGCATAACAAAGTGACTATACTCAACAATAAGTTAGGATATACTTTAAAATAGCTAAAAGAGTGGAATTGGAATGTTCCTGACACAAAGAAAGGATGGATACCTGAGGTGATGGATAGCCCAATTACCCTGATTTCATTAATTCACATTGTATACCTATATCACAATAGCACATGTACCCTACAAAGATAGACAACTATTATGTACTCTTAATAATTAAATTTTTTTAACAAATGAAAAAAAAACAAAAACAACTACAGACATTCTGGATATGTCAAAAGAAAAAATCTTATGAAAACACCTGTACTAAAAAGTGCACAGTTTCCAAATGCCCATCAGCATTATGAAGGGATAAATATAAAATGTGGTATATACACAAAATAGAATATTATTTAATGATACAAGTGAATAAAGTACTGTCATAAGATAATATGTGGATAAAACTTGAAAATGAAATGCTAAGCAAAAGCCAGTTTCAAAATCACATAATATGTAAGATTCCATTTATATTAAATGTCCAGAATAGCAAATACAACACGTAGTGACAGAGAGTAGATTAGTGGTTACCACAGGCTGGGGAAGGAGAAAATAGGTAGAGATTTGTAATGGACACAGGGTTTCTTTTGGGGATGACAAAGTGTTCTAAAAGTATATAATGGTGATAGTTGAAAAACCCTCAATTATATACTTTAAGAGTGAATTTTATAGCATGTGCATAATACAGCAATCAACAGTGGTCTTATAAAAATGTTTATGGGACAGTATGCTAACATAGTGTGATTTTTTTCAAATTAGCAAAAAATTCACATAGATTTGTCTATGATAGATGACGTGTCTGGATTATCTCTTTTGTATTTTAGAAAAATATCACCAGGCTGTTTAATTGTTTATATATTCAAAAGCATACCGATACATTTGTGACTGAATTTCTCAATGTAGAAATGTCCTATGCTTCATTAATTCTGAATGTTTGTTTGCCTCAGGATCTCTTTATTTCTTTTAATAAAATAGCCCCTTAGAGGTAGATAATGTGCTCATTATCAATGAGATCACTAAACACAATCTATTCTAGCAAATAGTCAAATAATTATTCTATACCCGAGGATAGAAGAATAGATTTCTTTATAGGAAAAAGATAATCATTTGACATGTATCTCTGCAATTTTTAAAACCATTCTTTGATTGCCATTTGATTTTTCCTGTGAGTGTTTTGAGGGCAAAGATTAAGTCTTATTCATTGTTATATCATTAGCCTCTAGCAAAGACTCCAACACATTGCAAGGACTCAAAACATGTTTGTCAAATATATACTTAAATACAAGGAAACAGATCGATTTGAATTTTATTCACCAAAGAATAATATATTGAAGTTGATTTAGGGTGTAAAAAATGAAATCTTTGTCTCTTAGAAAACTTTGTCATACTTAGAACCAGCAGATTCCTTACTATTTTAGTAAATATTTATACATATTTAAATATGTAAATGAATACATACATATAATTACATATTTATTTATTCAGCATAATCAGGTGTTTCTTTGTAAACTAAGAAGTAAGTAAGATATAACTTACTTCTTGTACCTTTTGTTAATTTCTTTTTTGTCTACACAACCTCCTTCATTTTAATTGAGGAAGGTAAAACTGTTAGGTAGATATCGAGGGATTCTGGGTCTCCCAGGGACAAAGTGGGTGCCATGCCCTCATCTTGGTCCTGCCCCACCCTGATTCTCCATACCTGGGGGAGGAAGAAATTCCCTACGAATCTGCCAATCAGAACCTGGCTCACCAGCTGCAAAAGAATGCAGAGGACTCTCTAGCCCCCAGGCCACGTCACATGGGCACCATAAAGTCCGGAAGGTGACTTAGGTAGTTAAGGCTCAGGTCATGTGACTCCCAACTGTCCAGTCAAAGTTGTTCTATGGTAACCTCTGAACCAAGAGGAAGGACCCTATCCGGACACTATAAAATGAAACACAGACCATAGCCAATCTCTTTCTTTGCCCTTCTTTTCGCTCACCCTGCCTCAGCGGTGGATCCAGTCGTCATCTGTAGTATATGTATCATGCTCGCTCTATAAACCTACATCTTGCTCTTGCCCTATAATCCTATCTTTCTCTCCTCAATAAACCTCATTTTTGTGCTTGCCTAAGTTTGATGCCTCTGGTCATTCTTCAGCCATGAATGCACCAAGAACCAACATTTCAGACTAAAACCTGACAAAAACACCATACATATTTGGTCAGCTGGGACATGAGTTTAGAGCTTACAGTAAACTAATTACTGTATTTCTAGAGGAACTTTTTTTAAAAGCTATCCCACTGAGTGCAAATCTTGTGACATGATTTTCAATTTAAATCAGCTGTTCACATTGCAGAATTTTAAACACTATAGTGTAAGTCATGTTTTCCTATCTGTTAAACTATCATTTGATTTCTATACATTTGGGGACTTGAGCAGTACATGGCTTATCTCAGTAAAAGCTGAGGGTTTCTGTTGTAATCTACTCAGGGATAAAGAATGACTGTATTTCTTTGGTGCCCCCAAATGCCTGCTACAATGGTGTGCACTTACACACAGGGTTAAAATGAAGTAACTTCCCTAGCTTGTGGTCTCTGTTTTTCTTCTCATTGCAGGGCATCAGAAAGGTGTATTGTAAGTAATTAAGGTGATTTACATTAGGAGATTACAGATGTTACCACTTCTATCAAAGTCAATACTAAGTTTCGAAACAGGTTTTTTTAAAGAAACATTAACATGTAGCTTTTACTTTGGATCTGGAATTTAAAGGGGTAGATGTATATTTTGGGCTACAGCACGGATGAGATGGACTGTGAGTTATCAGCAATACCCTGTGCACCAACTTGAACTCTACCCCTCCATCTTGCACTGAGCAAGGGCTAGGAGAAAGCAAGAGAAGGTGATGTTACTATAGGAAAAACTGTACGTTGCTCTAATTTATTTTTTTAAATAAATCATTTACAAATGTCAAAATAATACTGAAAGACTTCAGGAAAATATTTCAATGATTTCTGAAGAAATAATAAAGACAGCTAAATAAATAGAATAATATTTAAAGTATACAGTAAAACATATGAATTGTAATTCAGAAAATCAAAAGATAAAGAAGTAAAAATACACTCTGAAAATCTTAGTCTCTCTAATACTTACTGAGAACTGGATATATATTAATATTTTAGTCCAAACCTTTACAGAAGCAACAAATATTAATTCTTGCCTTTCAAATTAATTTAATTTGTTTCTGAGGTCTCATTCCTCTGGTCGATGGGAAAAGTAAATCTCAGTTGTTTCAAGAGGATCCTCATCTTTTTCAGGATTGCTTTTCATGCAGCATGAAGATGATGTGAATCATATTGAAGGAGCTCAGGAAATTTCACCCCAAAATATGATTCCTTGGTATAAAGAGTACTTTGCCTTTCAGGCCCCAGTGAGCAACAAAGCACTAGAAGGGGCTTTCCCTCTATCTGCATAAACCAGACTGACCCCATCAAAAGACCAAAGGAGAATTGACTTCCCTTCCTCTCCCTGTTATAATATATTGCAGAATGCAACCAAACCTAGCCCAAATCATTTAAAACATAACACCTGTCTTTCAGGTAAATTTACAAGTCAATCTGTTTCCCTCCCTAGCAACTGTCTAGCCCCTAAACAGAATTCCCTATATCCCTCATTTTCCCCTCTCCTCTCTAAAAGGTGTGTATAAAAATATCTGAACTTCATTGAGATATTGGGTAATCATTCTGTAATTTTTCTCACATGCATGTGTTAGGTTTGCTCAGGCTGGGAACCCAGAAAGTATGTAGAAGACAGAATGTGGTTAATGAAAAACTTAGATAGTGATCATAAATAATGACCACAGGGGTCTGGGTTGTCTGGCGGTTGTAAATGTAACTCTGACCACAGACGGTTATGGTGCCAAGAGGAACTGGTTAATGTTCAGAAAAAAATAAAAAAAATTCACCCTTCCTAAACTTCCATCCGAACCTCCTATAAAACCCATCATTCTCCCCTTCCTGGTGTGGATATTCTTTTCAGCCTCCACCCATCTGCACTCAGATGCTCAAATAAACAGCATTTTGCTACATCTGAGTCTTCACGTGTTTCCCTCTCAGCTTTAGACCTTTTGCGTGATAAATAAACTTTTCTGTTATTAATCTGCCTTAATTATCAATTGATCTTTCAGCAGACTTTCAGGGGAAAATACAAGTTTCCCCTCACCCCTACAGTACCTTTCATCTGATCTCAGGTCTCTGAAATTATATATTTTTATAATGTTGACATTTAAATTGTTGTTTATATGTCATATATTCATATATTTGTTGCCACCCAACTGGGTGCATTTGCCGGCTGCCCAAGAGGAAACAGATACAGTGAGTCAGCAGCATTTACAGCAAAGAAAGAGTTTATTCCTCATAGTGCTAAGTGGGGAGATGGGAGAAATTTCTCAAATCTGTATCCCCAAGAATTTGGGAGACAGGTTTTTAACCACTGTTTGGCTAGGGAATTGAATCTGCTAATTGGTTGCGTTGTGGCAGAACCAATGGGTTGGAGCAATTGTCTTTGCTGAGCAGGTTGTTGGGTGGGGAACACAAAATCAGTTGAGTCATTCTTCGGTATGGGTCACTGGAATGGGTGGCTCAGCTTTCCACTGGAATGCAGGACCTAGAAGATATCTCAGAAAATACCCCTAAGTTTCAAAAAAGATGATACCGCCTATGGAGAAAGCTAAGAATCTTTATGACCACCAGCTATATGGCTCCAGAGTGACAATTATAGCAAAATAAACAGGGGGACAGTGGCTAATTATTATCATTATTTTTAGCTAGTGCCTTATTTTTAAGTAGGCCCTTATCAAAGTTCTCGCCTTGCACTCCTTTTTATTAATTTGTAAGGGTGGTTTCATATTGTTTCTATTAACATTGTTAGGACAATGACTATTTCTTAGTTACCTTTTAATCAATAATTTTTTATTAGATCTCATTATATCACAGATACTGAATTAATGATCTGCAGATGAAGGAAAAAGAATAAATGATTTGATAATGCATGCATACATAGTGCTCAAACATACTCAGTGATTAAATGGTTACAAATGCAAATATTTTCCAAAAATTGATTTTAAAAAAGGAAAGTAATACTACCCAGTGGAATTCAATGCCCTTATATAGGTGATGTTACTATTTATATTTAAATCTAATGCAAATTAATTTATAAATTAATGAAAAATAAACTACTTGAATGAATTTGCTTAACAGAATCTTGGGCTGGAAAGGGTTGGCAAAATTATAAGAAGAAAAGAGAGTGTTTTCAACAAAAGAGGTTTAAAAAGGCCTCTAAAACACTGTTTGGACAAATGCATCAGCTACTACTCTGACTGAATTTCTCCTACCTATGCTACAAAAAATCTTTAAACTCTTTACTCCTAAAAAACAATAATTTTGAAGTTGTTTTCAGGTTATAATTCAATAAAGATTAATCTAAAGGCTAATTTTATTTCATATATGTATATAATAATACATATGCTAAAATGTCATAGAGAAAGCCTTTAGATTTTTTCTTTAGACTTCTTATCACTTTTGTAATCAATGAAGATACAAATTAAGTTCAGTGATTATTTAACATATCTACAGTGATCACAAAATTAAATTTATTATTCAGGAAACAAATATTCATGAGCCTATAATATGTCAGTCGTATTGGAGATTTGAAAATATATTTTCAAATTTATATTCAAAAATCTATTGTAATGATTAAATTAAAAGGTAATATTTTGTTGAAATCACACATGGTAAGAATATTTTCATCAGTTTTCACTAAGTACCATTTAAAAATATGTATTAAAATGTGCTTGTAATAATGAGTTCTAGCTTTAAGTGATGAATAATAAACTTTAAAAACATATGTTGACAAACACCTAAAGCTTATCTTAATATTACACAACTCTCTGCCTAAATGTGTTTTTAAAGATCAAAGTCTGAACTATATAGATGTCAAAGTGTAATAAAAATGTAAGCTCTATTAACTTCACAATGTGCTTTGCCATAACAACAACAACAATAAAAACTCACCTTATTGGTCATTACTACTGTTACTATTCTATTTTGACTTACTTTTCAACACAAAATCATTTGCAAGTTCAAATTTCCATTGTGTGTCAAAGAAAGGATATCCTATAAAGTACAAACCTAAAATATCATACTCTTAAGTTTTATATGGAAACAGTGATGTCACTTTCCATTGGTAATAGTCATCTTTTTCTGCTGGGAAAATATCAAT
>VSMD01008022.1:0-20970 GCA_008750895.1 Mirza zaza | reverse complement strand
AATAAATAAATAAATAAATAAAAATAAATCACACTGAGTTCGGGATGCTCATTGAAAATATTGTTGGATCACCAAAGAGGCAGTGGCCAAAATGAAGTTTAATCCCTTTGTGGCTTCTGACTGAAGCGAGACGCACAAAAGGGATTCCCACGCACCTCCCCACATTCATAGAAAGAGCAAGTCTTCCCCTCTTTCCAAAAACCTGAGACAGAAGTATGATGCTCCATCTATGCCCATTCTAAAGGATGATGGAGTTCAGGTTGTGTGTGGACACTGTAAAGGTCAGCAAATTGACAAAGGTGTCCAGGTTTACAGGAAGAAGCGTGTCATCTACATTGAACAGGTGCAGTGGGAAAAGGGTAATGACCCAACTGTCCCTGTGGGCTCCAGCCCAGCAGGATGGTTATCACTCGGCTAACACTGAGCAAAGACCACAAAAAGATCCTTGGACTGAAAGCCAAGTAGGAAGAGAAAAGGGCAAGTACCAAGTACATACTTGGTACTTCCTTACCAAGTAGGAAGAGAAAAGGGCAAATATAAGGAGTAAACAATTGAGAAGATGCAGGAGTAAGGTAATCTTATTTATAACTTTTATTAAAAACTGCTAAAATGAAGAAAAAATATTGTAAAAAAGAAAATATTGCTAAAGAATTTATATTAGTCTGCTCACACTGCCATAACAAAGTACCTACCATAGACTGGATGGCTTAGCAGAAATTTATTTTTCATCGTTCTGGAAGCCAGAAGTATTTAAGAGCAAGGTTCTGGCTGATTCAGTTTCTGGTGTGGACTCTCTTCCTGGCTTGCAAGTGGCCACCTTCTTGCTGAGTTCTCACATGGCAGAGAGAGAGAGAGATACCTCTTTCTTTTCCATTTCTCGCAAGGTCACCGATGCTATCAGATTAGGGCCTCACCCTTATAAACTCATTTAACCTTAACTACCTCCTAAAAGCCCCATCTCCAAATTCAGTCCCATTAGGGGCTAGGGCTTTGACATACGAATTTAGAAAGGAACACAATTCAGCTTATATAATTCCTTACCGAAATTTTGTTCCTATAACGAGAGTACTCATAGTTTTCTTAAAATGGTTTCAAGTTTGCAAGAAAATCAATGTATGGCTATTCCAATAGTACTGAGCAATCAAAAGAACACTAAGTATCTTAGCTGCCCAACCTCATGGATCAATTTGCTCAACAGCATCCACTTACCCTAATCCACTGAAATCCCCTGTCTAAGAATATGTCTCATTTTCTGAAGCTAATATATGGTGTCTTGACAAAACTTTATAGCTCTTTTTACTTCAAAAACGATCTTTTAGGAAGTTTCCATTGCCATGATTGATGGATTTGAAAACTTAACACTATGGCTATGCTCTTGCATATCCCCTGGTATACATGGCGCAAGAAAGCCCTGGGATGCCAGATAACTGTTTTCCTACACCCCTCCCACCAACCCTGCCTAAATTCTTTTTTTTTTTTTTAAGATTATTTATTTATTTATTTATTTACTTATTTATTTTGAGACAGAGTCTCACTCTGTTGCCCGGGCTAGAGTGCCATGACATCAGCCTAGCTCACAGCAACCTCGAACTCCTGGGCTCAAGCAATCCTCCTGCCTCAGCCTCCCAAGTAGCTGGGACTACAGGCATGCACCACCATGCCCGGCTAATTTTTTCTATATATTTTTAGTTGGCCAATTAATTTATTTCTATTTTTAATAGAGACAGGGTCTTGCTCTTGCTCAGGCTGGTTTCCAACTCCTGACCTTGAGCGCCTACCTCGGCCTCCCAGAGTGCTAGGATTACAGGCATGAGCCACCGGGCCTGGCCCAACCCTGCCTAAATTCTTAGAATAAAAGGTAGCACACTGGAAACTGTTTGTTTTTCTAGACTGGAACGTCTGTGGAGTCTGTAGGAAAGCTCATTATTAAGACTGTGCACACTGAAGACCTCTCCAGGGTTGAATAGTTTCTTGAACCAACATATCTTATGGGATGTCAATTCTCCTTAGGTATTAAGAAAACTCTGATAGTCTCACTTTTGTGTTATCTCTGGTGTACAGCTTGTGATTAATGGCCTGAGATCCCATAATAGAGACGAAGAACCTCCAAAGGTAACTCATTTCGTAATGAATTGTGCCGTGACCTGTGCTTCAATCTAGTTGGGAGTAACAACCGTGCTGTTCTGTTACATGTGCAGATGTGAAGTTCAGCTTAACTGGGGCCCAAAAGGCTGGGAAACCAAATGAAATAAAATCTAGTAGAGCCAAGTTGTCAGGCTACCTAAATAATGGAGGAGAGGAAGTTATATCAAACTTAAGTAAGATATTAATATATGTGCCTTTAAAAACAAAAACTCATACATTTCAATATAAACTTATTTTCATAGTGTTATCTAAATACTTGCAAATATAAAAGTAGGCATAAACCCCTAATGTTTATATCTTGAATCCATCTATAAAACCATAAAAAGGTAATAATTAAATGAAAACAAAAATACAATATCAATACAATGAAAATTAAAGTGCTCTTGTCAGACTGCATGCTGTTCTGTTAAATCATTACTGGTAGGTAACACAATTATATGACTAACTGAGACAGCACAGGATTGCTTTATTCCTCAATTACAAAGATTTTGAGGGTTTTATATTTCATAATTAAATAGTAATAAATCATTTCATTATATTTGATATAATAAAAGTATGCATTGTATAACTTATATTTTAGATAAGACTATACATAATTTAAAATATTTATATTTTATTATATAAACTAAATTATCATAACATTTATATTTTAGAATTAATTTTTTAAAATATAAATTATGAAGGGCATAAAACCAATTCCAATTTTCCAAACATCTAATACTCAGAGATCAGCCCAGTGTAGTGTATTTCTTTTCTCTCTTTTTAAATGCATGGCTGTGGAAAGTAGAAATAGAAGGAGCAGGTCAATTTATGCATGAACTTTTGCACAATGCCCCATGCTTTCGGCTTGGGTGACCACCTATCTCAGTTTGCTTGCAACTGTGGGACTCACTAGGACATGGAACTTTCAGCACTAAAAGTAGGACAGTCCCACACAAACCAAGATGGCTGATCACCATACCTTCAGCCTTGTGTCTTATTCTCGGCCTTCGTCATACCTAAATCTGCATGTATTTTAAGCTGTAGCTTCTTCTGCTGTAGCTTCTGCTTTACTTCATCAGTCAACGTTCTTCAGCCAATTTTCCAAAATTTGTTGAAATATGTTAACTTCAATATTGCCCCTCTTGTTCTCTTTAATGTTCAAGGTTGAGAATTATGTTTTATCTAAATCCATTGCTGACATTTTAATGAGCTCAGGAGAGAGAGCTGACAAACAGGTGTGGTCTTTCTACCCTCCCTGGACCAGAAGCTGCAAGATTGTTTTGAGTTTCTCATGCCTGTACTCCTGGGGTCAGTGATGATTCAGTCCTAGCCTCACTTCTCAAGAAAACTTCCTATGTACAACCTGGACTTCACTTGCCCTGAATGCATCATTCATGCCTCTGTTCAGTTTTTATTAGTTTTTAACAATTAACGTACAACCCCTTGGCTCCAACATGATTCTAAATCAAACAAAAGTCCTTTAATAGTGAGTACATGTGGTGTTTGTTTTTCCATTCTTGTGATACGGTACTTCACTTAGGAGAATGGTCTCCAGTTCCATTCAGATTGTTGCAAAAGTTATTAATTCATCTTTTTTTATGCCTGAGTAGTACTCCGTGGTGTAGATATACCACATTTTATTAATTTACTCATGAATTGATGGGCACTTGGGTTGTTTCCACATCTTCGAAATTGTGAATTGTGCTGCTATAAACCTTCAAGTGCAAGTGTCTACTTGATAAAATGACTTCTTTTCCTCTGGGTAAATACCCAGCAGTAGAATTGCCAGATCAAATGGTAGGCCTACTTTTAGTTCTTTGAGGAATTTTCATATTGTTTTCCATAGAGGTTGTACTAATTTACAGTCCCACCAACAGCATATATGCATTCCTTTCTCTCTGAATGCATGCCAGCATCTATTGTTTTTGCACTTTTTAATGAAAGCCATTCTTACTGGGATAAGATGATATCTTATTGTGGTTTTAATTTGCATTGCCTTGATGATTAGTATACTAATGGATATTATGAACACTATTTGGGTGACAGGCATACCTATAGCCAGGACTCCAGCATTACAAAAATGATACATGGAACCTAAAACATCTCTACCCCCTTAATATTTTGAAAAGCAAACTAACAAAAATAGTGGGTTCACATAAAATATTTGATCATAAAAAAAGTCAACCAAATAGTATTAAATAGTCACTTTTTAGAATATCATTAAAATAAACATACAGAAAATGTAATGCTCATTAAAAAAGTCTTACATCCCCCCAAATATATCCACAGATTCAAGATTGACTTCTTATAGATTATTTTAGCCATGGATGTTTATTCATATTTATAGAGAGCACTGTTTTAAAATACAGAAGAAATTATAATAGTGAGTTAGACTTTACTCGCAATACGCTAGAATTTTAGCAAGTCCTTCTTAATATAAACTGTAGAAGGTTCAGTCGCTTAGATTTATTTCAGAGAACAATTTTCTAAGAAACGTTCTAAACAAGATCATATGATAACAAGGTAAAATGTTCCCTTGGCTTCTCATCCCCAGGATCTCAATGCCAAGGCAAAATCTTTTGCCTTTTAGAACTTGAAATATTATCCACATTCTTCTCCTGAATATTTTCAACTAATTGTATCCTACCAGCTCTAGCTTTTTCAAGTGTCTATGTTCCCCATCAACAGGTAGACTGTTTTTACACATTTTTTTTGTTGCCCTAACTTAATTTATCATTTCAGATGTGAAATGGATCAAAAATGAGATTAGTAATGTAGTAAAATTTATAGGACCCATTTCAGAGCATCATTTAGATACACTCTGGGGACTATTCTCTCACCAGGAGGCCCATTGATGTGAATGTGAGTAATGGGATCGATTTAAATGTTCTGAATCCTTGTAAAATTTAAAGAGAAACTTTCGTCTTAACAGATGTGAAAAGAGAAAAACACACAAAATATAACCTATTTGGAGAATAATTTTTTGTTTATTCTATTATCACTACAAATGTATATGTTTAAGTCAGTTTTTTACAACCCCCCACAATTCCTCTTGGTGGATTCCTCAAAATAACTGTTTTTCGTCTCAAGCTGATTTATTTTCTTATAAACGTTTTTACTTTGTTGGATTGGAAGAAAAAAAGGTCCTCCGAGAAATATTTTTGCCCTTGATAAGTAAGAAAAAGTGTTCAGTAAAATACCAACCATAAAAAAGTAGTATATTTTCTGAAAAAGATTTATTGTAATGTCTCCTGCAATATTAAGGCCCTTTTTAAAGAGACTACTGCTTATTGAGTGGTAAGAATTTTTGTCTTATGATTGTTTAAGCAATAAACCCTTCAATGTTTTGTGCGGTGGCAATTTTATAGATCTCCTTTCAATCAAACAACTCAGAAATAATTTCCAATTCCTTAAATCACACAAAGCAAGAGCATATTTTCCACATCTCTAGTTTTAATGTCCATAAATATCTTGAATCAGGATAAAGATTCATGGCTAACTCATATCCCCAGACTGTGGCCTTCGTTGCAATCATTCTATACACTCGTCGCTACTTGAATATTTGATTATAGATGACGTGAAGTTAAAATATATATCAAGTGCAAACAGAAGGGGAAACAATTCAGAAGGGAAACCATGCAAGTGTGACACTGGGGAAAAGTAGTTGCTTTGAAGATAAAGTAGTTGCTTTGAGGATGTTCTGTGAGATTACTGTGGATGTATGAAGTCTTTTATCTTGGGAATACTTAGGCTTTTCGCCCCAAAGGAGAATCAGGCACTACTTACCAGCTTTGCAGAACTTCGAAAATCCAAGGCAATGATCCAATTTACCATTTCCTAGGTATCGTTCTAACCAAGCCAAGGATGAAATCTGCACAGAGTACAACTTAAGATTTAGGAACTAACAAATTATAAATATAGTAGGATAAAATTGCTGAAATGTAATAGGCACATGAATTCAATGGGGTGTCATCAATTTATGAGTTGAGTTTTAACTTGATTTCTTGGAAATATTTTCCCACAGAAATAGGATATGTGGAATTTAGGTTTCAACTCCCAACATACATTGTGTTATTAGCAGGTAGTAGAGCCTGACCATCACATGTGACCTAGTTTTACAGAAAAACACACTTCACCTTTCGATTCCCAGATGGCATGGGACACCTGTTTCCATAGCCACCTTGTCTATGGGGGCAAACCCCTTCTCTTCTCCAGTCTAGCCCTGGGCCACTCAAAGAAAATCTGGAGCTGAAGGCATCGTTAATACAGGATCCCAAATCTCCATAGCAGAGGGGAGATGGAACACTGAAGGGGTTTGAAAATTGTGGTTTCAACATGTGACATATGATCGTCAATTTGCAAGCTGGAAAAATAGATGCCTTTCTGGGAGGCTTACTATACTGTTCACCTCCACTTTAGAAATTTCAGGTCACTGTGACTGACATTTAGTCATGAACAACAAGATGTTGATGATAGTTATGAGAGAAAGAAGAAATAAAATGCTCTTTTACGTCCATTTCATGTAACGAGATCTATAAACTTTAATGACCTCTGAGGATTTGACTGTGTCCGTAGTTGTGGAAATTAGACATGGTAATGGAACACTTGGTTCTTCCATTTTCCGGAGGCTGTCTTAATGCCACATGAGTAGTATGTCTAGTTTTTCAGGCTTTTGGCCATATTATATACACAAGCCACGCTGACCAAATGCTTACTTTTTTAACCAGAATGGCCTCCCTTGGATAGCAATAGTGAAGAAAAAAAATGAATTAATGCCTCTTCTCAACAGTGACTTGACATTACATTTCCTGTCCTTTCTAAACTCTCCTGTGAAATATACACAATATTAAAATTTAAAATCCTGACGTTTGTAATTCTTCTCTTTTAGTAATTTGCTTCTTCCCTTTGGCAACTTAATCACTGTGGGCCTGGATTTTCTCATTTGAAAAATAAAGGAATTACACCTAATAATATCCCAGGGTTTTTCTAACTGAAAATGTCCATAATACTACTTATGTTTATACTAGAGTTGACATCTTTGTAAATATATTGTGGATAACAAGAGTCAGGATTTTTACTTTTGGAGAAAAAAGTTACAAATATGGGAAGGAGGGAGAATACAATTGAAGTCTGAGGTGTTGGATTAAAACTAAAGGTATCAGTATGAACTCGTGGTTTATATATATATATATATATATACACACACACAGATACATAGACAAAGACATATAGACATGTGTATTTGCATAGATTAATATACATATTATTTCTTAGTTATGTCTGCTGAGAAGACCTAAAAACAATGACAAACCAGCAGCAATTAGCATATCTGGAGCCCAGATATTGGTTCTAAACACCATTCTCTGATAAAAGGAACCAAGGTTCCTAGGAGAAAGTGTTGATTCCAAACCTGTGGCAGTGAACATGTAAGATGAGCCTAGAATATCTGGTGGTGCCAAAAAGTAAAGGTGTGTTTGACAAATGATGGAGCTCTGTCAAAGGAACAGAGGAGCCAGTTCAGAGGAGTTCCCAATGGCCAAAGCTGGAATACTCTGAGTGATAAAATAAATAATGATAGTATCAGATTATAACCCATCGAATAAAATAAATATCTATGAGTCCATACTTATATCAATCTATCAATCACTAGGGAAGAAAAATATACTATTCCTTGCAATAGAATTTCAATCATAAATATGAAAGAAATGAAGGAGATTGAAAATGATCATTAGGCAAACACAAGAACAACTCCCAATAATGTGAAAATTAGTGGGCAAAACCATAAATAGAAACTGAGATAAATATTTTCAAAACCTTAAAATATCACCCCACAAGGTACTTATTAATTAAAAAGGGAAAATCCTAATTTTGCAGTGGGGAAACCCAGAAAACAGTGTCTTAACCAAGTAATGAAAGTTCACATCATCAGTAATAAGACATATTGACAGCATGTATCCCTTGATACCATGCACTGAGAAGGGAAAAAATTAAGTTCATTTATTTATTCAACAAACATTTAAATGGTCACATGTTTTAGAAATAGGAATTAGATCTCTAACCAACTCCATGTACAAAAACAGATCTTCAATGTAATAAAGAGCTAAGTAGTTTTTTAATCTACAGGAAGTATTAGAATAAAAACACAGGAGAACAGTCTTTATAATCTGTGGCTGGGAAAGATCTTACTAGCATAGAAAATCTATAAGTTCTAAGGGAAAAATTTAAAAGATTTAATTTCTTAAAATTTTAAATGTTTACATGATAAAATACACCATAGACAAACTAAAAGATGTATGCCAGGCTGAAAAACATTTTAGGTGTGTATAAAAGATCAATTAAAATTTAAAATAAACAAATAATCAAAAATAAATAAAATAAAATAAAATAAATAAAAAGACAACAGAGAAATGGGAAAATAACATAAGTTGGCAATTTACAAAAAAGGGCAATGGCAAATATATATGCTCAACCCCTAATAAAGAAATAAATACAAATTAAAACAATATTGGATACTTTCACCAAAGTGGCAAAAATGTTTCAAGGTTATTAATATCCATTGTTGATTGTTGTATGGATGTGAAGTGAAGAACTTACAGAGATTTTTGGTGTAATGAGATACACATAACTTTTGGCCAAACAATTTAATTTCTATGAATCTATCAAAAATATTCAATTGTGTACATAAGAAGCATATATAGGAAAGATCATTTGAATTGTCTTTAACAGTAAAATATTGGAAACAACCTCAATATCCCTTAAAAGGGAATGTTAAAAAAAATTATAGAACATCCAATGAAATGATTTCCAATTATTAAAAAAGGTTGAGATAGTGCTACATGTATAAATATGGAAAGATCTTCAAGATATTTTGTTATGTTTGTAACAAGTTGCATGTCAATGGATAGAGTATAATTACATACCTATATTTGCATGCATACATATGTATAGACAAATGAGAACTTACATATTTTAGTCTATATTTGTTTCAAATAATTCTTGGTTTGAATTTTTACATTGAGAATATATTCATTTATGATATATGTAACTAAAAATATAAAGTGGGGGAAAAAACTTCCATACGATTTAGAACAGCTCTATGTAAACATAGCTATTCTGTCCAACTTTTAAGATCAAATTTAAAAGGGAAAAACATGGGCTAAAAATAGAATACACAATCAAAAATATGTATTCCTTAAACTAAGCAATAGGTTCTATTAGTAAAACTTGAAAATGTGAATGATTTCCTCTTAAACCCGACTTATTGAGCTATATGTCAGGTAAATTACTGGAAGGAATATCTATGCAACTTTATTTTTGGAGGGTGAAGTGGGGAGGGAGGGACCAAGGATCCACCCAGCTCCTGTTAACAACCTAGTCATTGATACAGTGTGTTCTGAGGACTCACACAACCTGACTCCCAGAGTTCAATAAATTAGAATGGTAACAGAAAAATGAACTATCCAGCTGAATATATTCTTGTACATAATGGAAATAAATGTTATAGGCTAAATTAAGAAGTGAAAGATACAGATTCTACAAAGCCATGTGTAAGGAAACTATTGGATAACATGAAAAGTAGCAAGACCACAGGACCAACACAAAACTAGAGGACATGCTTAAGAAGCAGTAAATGAATCATGAAGCTTTGGATCACATCACTCATTTAAAGCAAGCATTTGAATTCTGTAAGAAAACTTATGGGGGAAATCTAGAAACATAATTTTCCAGCCATCTACCCATTGCTCAAACCAACTTGGGGGTCATTTTTTGTTTTCCCTTCTCTCTCCATAGCCAGCCCATCACTATAAGAAAAATGATTCCATCCATTTAACTTCCAAAATACCTCTCAAATCTTTCCACTGAATTCTACCTTCAATGTGTGGCCCCGCCACCAACATGTCTCATCAGGACAACCACAGCAACCTCCTAACCCTTCTCCCAGCTTTCAATCCTGCCTCTCCAGGCCACCGACATAGCAACTAGGGTGATCTTTGAAAAATTTAAACGATCCTGTGCCTTCCTGTTCAAGGGAACTGCACTGCCCTGACCTTCAAGACAGCATTGATTCCTTCTCATCATTCAGGCCTCAGTTTAAATGACATTTACCAATACATGCTTCCTCAACCACACCACCTAAAATAGCCCCCACCTCCACCATTTTGAGCTTTCGGACATATATAATTACTTACTCACTTGAGTGTATGCTTGTTTAACATAGATCCCCCCTCACCATATAGATTTAAAGAAGGCAGGAGCCACATTTGTCTTGTTTTCTGCTATGTTTCCTGTGCCAAGTCTTCTACCTGGCTTGCAACACGTGTTCAGTGAAGGAATGAATAGGAATTACGAGCCAGCGTAATTGGGTCCAGAAATATTTTGAAAGGGTGGCAATGCCTAGCAGGGAGAAGATTAATAGGAATAACTATTATTGGTGTGATCGAAAGGCAGAACTGATGATACAGGGATAGATAGAGGGCCCTCTAAGGGAAGGCCCAGAGGCTGTCTAGGCTGTCCAGATAAACAACGTGGCAGGAGCACAATGTGGCCACCATGTCTACACCTCACTTAGTGGGCCTAGCAATAATTTTATAAATACATCCATGCTGATTAGCAACTGACTCATACTGAATAAACTCATGGCAGATTCATGCATACATTACAATGTCAACTTATTAATTTATAATAAAAAATATAACTATCAAGTCAACCTGATCCTCAATCCTTCAGTTCAATCATTCCCTATAGGAGACAGACAGATAGCTAAATTATATCCAAATGGTTAACTGCAGCTCAGAAAAGATTCATTTAGGTGCCATCACCTTAGACTAAGCCACCATTGTTTTATATCTGGATACTTGCAACGGCCTCCTAAGTTTTCCTCTGCACTTCCCCCTCAGATCCATAAAGCACACAGCAGCAAGGGTGATCCTTTTAAAATATACATCCAATCACACCTCTGCTCTATTCAAAGCCCTCCAGTGGTTCCCCATTACATCAAAAGGAGATACAGCCCCCTACTAGCAGTTTACAAGGTTCTATGTGATCTAGACCCTGACCTCTCCACCCCACGGGGTACCCCTCTCCCAACACTCCAGATTCCCCAACACAGCAGTGTGCTTTCAGATTGAGAGACTGAGTTTACAAATAACAAACAAAAACAAACAAAAAAACTCTGATCCACAACCTGCGGCAACCAGCCCAAGAAACCAACGGGTTATCTAGAGGAACCAACTCCTCTTATCTACCCTATCTCTCTATCTACCTATATACTGTTGCTTCTCTCTCGCTGGGGAGCCCTGACTAATACAGATTCCATCACTTAGTAATATGCACTTAAGGTTCTCCCATGTCCTTTAGTGGCTTGATGGCTTATTTCTTTTTAGCTCTGAATTGTATTCCATTGTCTGGACATATCACAGTTTATCCATTTATCTACCAAAGGATGTCTTATTTGCTTCCAAGCTTTGGCAATTATGAATAAAGTTGCTATAAACATCCTGTATAGGTTTTTTAAATTGTTATTTCAAAATATTAAAGGAGTAGAAATGTTTCTTTTATATGGATACTTTTTATAATGCTTAAGTCTGGGCTTTTGGTGTGCCCATCACCATAATAGTGTTCATTATACCCGATAGGTAAGTTTTTACCCCTCACTTTCCTCCCCGCTCCTCTTCTTGGTTTCCAATGTCCTTTATGTCTCTTTGTGCCTGTGTGTGCCCTTTTTCTTAGCTCTCAATTATTAGTGAGTATATGCGGTATTTGTTTTTCTATTTCTGAGATACTTCACTTAGGATAATGGTCTCCAGTTCCATCCAGATTGCTGCAAAAGACATTATTTCCTTCCATTTTGTAGCTGAGTAGTACTCCATGATATACATATTTTATTTATATACCGTATTTCTTTATCCACTCATGAATTGATGGGCACTTGGGTAGATTCCACATCTTTGCAATTGTGTATTGCACTGCAAAAAACAATTGAGTGCAGGTGGATTTTTGATGAAATGACTTCTTTTCCTTTGGGTAGATATCCAGTAATGGGAGTGCTGGATTGAATGGTGAATCTACACTTATTTCTTTGAAGAATATCCATACTGTTTTCCATAGAGGTTGTACTAATTTTCTGTCCCACCAACAGTGTATAGATGTCCCTTTCTCTCTGCATCCACACCAGCATCTATTGTGGTTTATCTCTGTTGCCCGGGCTAGAGTGTCATGGCATCAGCCTAGCTCATAGCAACCTCAAACTCCTGGGCTCAAGTGATCCTCCTGCCTCAGCCCTCAAGTAGGTGGGACTACAGGCATGTGCCACCATGCCTGGCTAATATTTTCTATATATTTTTAGTTGGCCAATTAATTTCTTTCTATTTTTAGTAGAGACAGGGTCTTGCTCTTGCTCAGGCTGGTTTTGAACTCCTGACCTTGAGTGATCTTCTCACCTCGGCCTCCAGAGTGCTAGGATTACAGGCGTGAGCCACTGCGCCCAGCCATATTGTGTTTCGACTTTTAAATAATGTCCATTTTGACAGCAGTAAGGTATCTCATTGTGATTTTAATTTGTATTTCCCTGATGATTAGTGATGTTGAGCATTTTTTCATGTTTGCTGGCCATTTGTCTATTTTCTTTTGTAAAATTTCTGTTCATGTCATTTATTCCACTTTTTAATGGGGTTGTTTGGGGTTTTCTGCTTATTTGTTTGAATTCTTTGTATATTCTGGATATTAGTGCTTTACTAAATGCAAATATTTTATCCCAATCTGTAGGTTGTCTATTTACTCTGTTGATTATTTCCTTTGCTGCACAGAAGCTTTTAAATTTAATTAAATCCTATTTATTTATTTTTGTTGTTGCTCTATTTTCTTTTGGGGTCTCAGTCATAAATTCTTTGCCTAGGCTGATGTCTAGGAAAATTTTCCCTGCATTTCTTCTGGAATTTTTATGGTTTGATGCTTTACATTTAAGTCTTTTATCTTGAATTAATTTTTGTATGTGGTGAGAGATAGGGGTCTTGTATCATTCTTCTGTGTGTAGCTATCCAGTTTTCCCAGCACCATTTATTGAATGGGAGCTTCTTTTTCCCAATGTATGCTGTTGTTTGCTTTGTCAAAGACCAGTTGGTTGTAGGTAGGTCATTGTATTTCTGAGTTCTCTATCCTGTTCCATTGGTCTATGTCTCTACTTTTATACCAGTACCATGCCATTTTGGTTACTATAGCTTGGTAGCATAATTTGAAGTCAGGTAATGTGATGCCTCCACATTTGTTCTTTTTACTTAAGATTGCTTTGGCTATTTGGGCTCTTTTTTGGTTCCAGATGAAGCTTAGAATTATTTTCTCTAGATCTGTGAAATATTACATTGGTATTTTGATGGGGATTACATTGAATCTTTAAATCACTTTGGGAAGTATGGACATTTTAGTGATGTTGATTCTACCAATCAATGAGCATGGGATGGTTTTCCATTTGTTTATGTCATCTATGATTTCTTTCATCAGTGTTTTGTAGTTCTCATTTTAGAGATCTTCTACTTTCTTGGTTAAGTATATTCCTAGGTATTTTATTTTCTATGTAGCTATTGTAAATGGTACTGAGTCCTTGATCTCACTCTCAGTTTGACTGTTATTAGTTTAGAAAAATGCTACTGATTTGTGTACATTGATTTTGTAACCTGAAACTTTGCTGAATTTAGTTGTCAATTTTAGGAGTCTTTTGGTGGAGTCTTTAGGGTTTTCTAGATACAAGATTATATCATTATATCAGCAAACAGGGATAGTTTGACCTCCTCTTTTCTGATTTGGATACCAATCATTTCATTCTCCTGCCTGATTGCATTGGCTAGGACTTCTAGTACTATGTTTAATAGAAATGGTAACAGTGGGCACCCTTGTCTTGTTCCAGTTCTTAGGGGGAATGTTTCAACTTTTCCCCATTCAGTATGATGCCAGATGTGTGTTTGTCATATATGGCTTTTATAATTTTGAGGTATGTTCCTTATATGCCTGGTTTGTTGAGGGTTTTTATCATGAAAGGGTACTGGATTTTATTGAATGTTTTTTCTGCTTCTATCAAGATGATTTTTATGATCTTTGCTTTTGCTTCTGTTTATGTGGTAAATTATGTTTATTGGTTTGTGTATGTTGAACCACCCTTGAATCCCTGATAAAATCCATTTGATCATGGGGAATTATCTGTTTGAAGTGCTATTGAATTCAGTTTGCCAGTATTTTGTTGAGGATTTTGACACCTATGTTCTGTGTAGGTTTTTGTGTGGATTTAAGCTTTCAACCCATTTGGATAGGTATCAAGGAGTGTGATTGATGCATCATATAGTAAGTATATGTTTAGTTTTATAGAAAACTGCCATATTGTCCTACAAAATCACTGTACCATTTTGCATTCCCATAAGCAAGGAATAAGAGTTTCTGTTGCTCCACAATCTCACTGTTGTTTGGTGTTTTCAGTGTTCTGGATTTTGGCATTCCAATAGGTACATAGTAGTATCTCATTGTTGTTTTAATTTGCATTTTCCTAATGATATATGGTGTTAAACATCTTTTCATATGCTTATTTGTCATCTATATGTTTGCTTTGGTAAGGTGTCCATTTGGGTCTTTTGCCCCATTTTTTAATTGGATTGTGTTTTTATTGTTGAGTTTCAAGAGTTCTTTGTATATTTTAGAAAATATTCCTTTATCAAATATGTCTTTTGCAGACATTTTCTCCCACTCTTTGGCCTGTCTTAGTATTCTCTTGATCTGGAGACATTTTTAATTGTCACAACTTGGGCACTGCCACAAGCATCTTGTGGGTAGAGTTTAGGATGTTGCTAAACAGCCTGTGATGCACAAGACAGCCTTTTACAACAGAGAATTATCCAGCAAAAAATGTGAATAATAGTGCTGAGGTGGAGCAACTCCAAACTTGATAATTTCTTTGTTGAGATGGATGACAACTATTAAAGTCACCACCCATAGGTACACTCCACATAGTTTTGTGTTTTTCATCTTTATAACTTAGCATTCATCTTAATAGCATTTGATGAAGCGGTTGCAGGATTTTCAGTGGAGAAAAAATATGAGCCAGCCTAGATTTTAAAGGATCACTCTAGCTGCTGGATTGAGAAAAGACCCAGAGGGGCAAAATCAGAAGCAGTGAGATCAGTTTGGAGGCCATTAGAGAAATTTGGGCAAGAATTAATGATATGCTGACTTTGGTTGCAGCAATGCAGTTAGTGAGACACAGAATCTAAATATGTTTATCTGAAGATAGAATCAAAAGTACCTTCTGAACAATCAGATGTGGGGAGTGAAAGAAGAAATCTATTATCCATGAAGATGGGGAAGACTGAGGGAGAGCCAGCTTTGTGGTGAAGATCAGGAATTTGGTTTGGCGCATGTTGGTTTGGGCATCCAAGTAGTAAAGTCAAGGGCATATTTGCTATAAACAGTCTCTAGTGGAAGCCATTGGGCATGTAGAGAGGGAGCCATGAGATTGGATGGATCAACAAGGGAGTAAGTGTGGACAGAGGAGAGAGCTAGCACTGAGCCCTGGGGCATGCCAGCAGGAAGAGGTCTGAAAAGAGCAGGAGCCAACTAAGGAGAAGGTGAGGGAACAATCAGGAGGGCAAAGGAAGGAACAAGAGAGTAGGAAGCCCTTACCAGCTCTGTATGGAGTAACTCACAGAATACAATGAGACCTGACAGCTGATCATTGTATTTAGCAAGGTGGAGACCCCTGGTGACCTCAACAAGAGGGAGTTTTACCTCAAACAGGTAAAAGCCTGTTTGGATGGTATCTTAGTCTATTTTGTGTGGCTATAATAGAATACCACAGACCAGTAATTTATCAAAAAAATTATTTCTCATAATTCTGGAAGCTGGGAAGTTCAATATCAAGGTGTCAGCAGCTGGAAAGGGCCTTCTTGCTGTGTCACCCCATGGTGGAAGGCATGAGGGAAAGAGAAAGAGAGAGAGAGAGAGACTGAGAGATTGAGAGGTTAAACCTGCAGCTTTGAGCCCTTTTGTAATTGGCATTGGTCTAGTCATGAGGGTAGAGCCCTCGTGACCCAGACACCTCCCATTAGGTCCTACCTCTCAACATTGCATTGGGGATTAGGGGGACACATTCAAGCCATTAAAGATGGGTTAAAGAAGGAACTGGAGTTGAGGAATGGAAGGCAGGGAGTGACAATAGTCTCCCAAAGAGTTTTGCTGCCAAAGGCAGCATACAAATGAAGCAAGTGATGGGAAGCGAGGCCAGGAGAAGGCTTCTGTTAGGCAGGAGGAATAATGCAAGTTAACTCAGAAGAAGGGGGACATGATGAAGGGGAGAGAGAAGGGAGAATTGCTGGACAGGAGCAGAAGGGGCGTTGCTACCCAGAAGCTTGGCTAGTTCAGCTGCGGCAAAGGGCAGTCACAGCAGGAAGAAATGTGCTGCCTTAACACTTTACGTGCTCGCCATGACAGACTGCAAAAGAGCTGGCGGCCTTCTCAGAGCCAGGACAGCCAGAAGCAAATGTTGCTGTGGGACTTGTCCCTTAGGAACATTAAATGTTTCTTTGTTAATGTGGTCGGGGACCTGTTCTGTAGGTAGCCCTGTCCTTCATGAGGAGGCATAGGGCACATGTGTTTCTCTCTCGACTCCTCAGACAGACAGACAGACACCCCAGTGGCATTTGAGGCAATCGCCTCAGCCCTCTCTGTGTTTGGCATCTAACATACCCTGTTCCATCTCCATGCTGCTAAGCTCCTGCCCTTAACTTCCATCTCGCACTTTGTTCCTTGTCCGGCCCCTTAGAATTGGTACTTGGATTCTGGTTTCCTGGTTGGATTTCAGCACTCCCTGATAACTTGGCGAGGACTCCTTCCCTGAGCTGCTGGCCACCTCGAGCTGCACGACCTGCTCTATTTGCAGCTCTTTGGGGGCCAGTCTCTGACTCTGGCTTGCCTGGCTAATGCCCTGGCCTGAATCCTCCATGAGCCCTCAAAAGGGAGTTGATATATTCAGTAACAGCTTGGATTTTGTGGTGAAACACAAATTCAAAACAGCAAAGTGATTACCACTGATTAAATACTTTTTTTTTTTTTTTCATAATGTAGCCCAGGTTCGTTCATGGAAGCAGCCTATTGATGAAACATATGGCTTGGGATGCTGACATAGGCAGAAGGCCAGGATGGTCCCCAAATTTCCTGACCCTCATCCCCCATGTACACTTCCTGCTTGTTCCTTGAGAATGCAAATGTGGTGGAATTTACTCCTGAGATTAGGGTATGTTATATGGCACAATTGACTTTAAGAAAAAAGATTGCCCAGGTGGCATTTACCTAGTCACACGAGTCATTTAAAAGCTCATAGTGTTCTCTAGTTTCCTTCCAGAAGAGGAAGCCAGAGATTGAAAACACAAGAAGGATACCACAGACAAGTCGGTAGCTTAAGGATGGAGAGGCCACATCTCAGTAATTGGGGTGGGGGCAGTCAGGGGTTGTGTGACCCCCTGCCCCCCAGCTAACAGCCAGCAAGGAAATGGGGGCCTCAGTTCGACAACTACCAGAAACTGAGTTTTGTCAACAATGAGAATGAGCTTGGAAG
Source organism: Mirza zaza (assembly GCA_008750895.1). NCBI lineage: Eukaryota > Metazoa > Chordata > Mammalia > Primates > Cheirogaleidae > Mirza > Mirza zaza. The sequence continues at coordinate 3,254 of VSMD01008022.1, read as the reverse complement.
TAGATTTTTACCCAGCACCTCGAGATGAGAACTCAATCTGGCTAACCTCTTGATTTCAGCCTTGTGAGCCCCTGAGCCTGCTATACTTTTGACCTAAAGAGCTGTGAGTTAATAAATGGGTTTCTTTAAGTCTCCGAGTTTGTGATCATGTGTTACACAACAATAGAAAATTAACACAGATGCCCTTGGCTGATAGCAATGGTGCTTGGCAATTGGGCCCTAGAATTCCCTTCCAGGTAAGGTGGGTAGCCTATAGAAGGGGGGGGAAAGGTTGAGACTGGTCAAGGCTTACTTTTATGGAAGGAAAGCATTCATGCTTTGATTTTTGAAGTAGCCTCACCTCTTCCTTATGTTAGAGAAATTAATACCAATAGCATTGATGTGATAGCCTAAAATGAGGACATTGGATGTTCCAACTTCATATTTCTTCTCTTTAACTTGGATATCTTTAAAATCACGTAGAAATTCTTGGAGTTCCAGATCTAGAAATAGATCTTTAGATATTTATAAAACTCTGAAACTACAGGGTCTTTTTGTATCCCTTGGGCTGGGCTAGAACTGGGTAGTGGAGAAAAATTGTATGTAGGGGCTGTAAGTTCAGCATTGATAGTGCCAAGCTGGGGCTGTGGCACAGCAAGGTCCTTGCTACTGCCAGACTCGGCAAGCTGAGAAAGAGCAGGCAGAGTGTGGAGAGGAAACATCCCAAGTTCCCAAGGAGGAAGGGCTCTATGCCTTCAAAATCTCTTCTAAATCTGACATTCTATGAGTCAGAGAGGCCAGGGCTGGATGGGGGCAGGTAGGAGGACTACAAGTGGCGTGCTGAATTGGGATGCAACGCTACAAGCTACCGAGTTAACTTATCAGGGTCCCATAACAAGTGAATACTAGAGCTGGGAAGATTAGAGACCATGGAACAGTTGAGGAAAACCACAGGAAATTATGAGTGAAAGCATATTTACTGATTTTCAACATCTTAGCACATATCATCATAGGCTCTTCATGCATTTTCTTCTCAACTACCTTATGAAATTAGATATTGCTATAGTTTGGATGTTTGTCCCCTCAAATCTCATGTTGAAATTTGATCCCTAATGTTAGAGGTAGGACCAAATAGGAGGTGTTTGTGTAATAGGTCGTATTCCTCATGAATGGTGTGGTACCTTGCTGGAGGTGGTGATGAGTGAGTTCTCGCTCTAGTAGGTCCCACAGGAGCTGGTTGTTAAAAAGAGCCTGGCACCTCCCCCTCACCTTGCTTCCTCTCTCTGCATGTGATCTCCACACACGCCAGCTCCCATGCACCTTCTGCTATGAGTGGAAGCAGCCGGAGGCTTTCACCAGATGCCCAGTCTTCCAGCCAGCAGAACTGTGAGCCAAAAAAGCCTTTGTTCTTTAAAAATATCTAGTCTCAGGTTTTTCTCTATAGCAACACAGACTACCACAGGTACTATCATCTCCATTTTTCAAATGCAGATTGAGAGGATTCAGAATCTGATATCCATTTATCAGAATGGATAAATGATTTACTGTGCATATCTACTAAAGTGCCAGAGTTGGGATTAGAACACAAGTGATTTCAATTGACATCACTTGCCATGCCGTTTCCTGATGGCTCCTCTTATTTAACACAGACATGGTTGCCTCCATAACAAGTATACCAATTCTATTGAGTGAAAACATCTTGAGTACCTACTGTATACAAGACAGTATTCACAGCTATCTGCTTCTCTTCACTCTGTAGTTCATGTTCCAGTGGGAGCTCATTATACAGTAGCAGTAATGGCCAGCAGGGATTTTTGTGAGCTCTGTGAATAAGGTAGCAGCAATCAAGACATATCAGGCATACTGAATGCCTACTGTGCTCCAGGCACTTTGCTAAATGTCAGAAATGCCACAGGCAGTGAAACAATACTCTTATTTTATGCCTATGCTAATTCTCTGGGAAAGCTTTTGTAAACATCAAGGATGGTCATAAATGGTGTCACTATCTTAAAGTGAGGTATCCTAAGGACTTGTTTTTATCTAAAAGCAAAAGTAGACCAGTTGGCGCAAATGGGTCAGCAGAAAGAAGCCAAGAGATTTCCAGTAAATACATGGCTGGAGAGTTTAGGCCAGTTCCAATCCCAAAAGCCTCTCCCCATGTCATCTATAGAAAGTAGAGAATGAATACATTTGTAGCTAAGAAAGCTGGGGCCTAATGAGTCTGCTCTGTCAGGCCAAATGTGTTAAAAGAGAAAATGGTCTCAGTAGAGCTTTGAAAAGGGGATATTATAGTAGAGATCGAGAATTTACTAGCATTAACCTAATACTGCCAACTTAAGCCAGATACTGAAGTCACTAGAAAGGTATCAGATGCTAAAAGATGAGGATAATATTTTTCCTGGTTCAGGTTGGGTGCAGTGGCTCTTGCCTACAATCCTAGCACTCTGGGAATATGAGGCAGGAGGATTGCTTGAGGTCAGGAATTCAAGACCAGCCTGACCAAGAGCAAGACCCTATCTCTACTAAAAATAGAAAAATTAGCCCGGCATGGTGGTGTGCACCTGTAGTTGCAGCTACTCGGGAGGCTGAGACAGAAGGATCACTTGAGCCCAGGCGTTTGAGGTTGCTGTGAGCTAGGCTGACGCCATAGCCCTCTAGCCTGGGCAACAGAGTGAGACTCTGTTTCAAAAAAAAAAAAAAAATTCCTGGTACATATCTGTCTCTCTTAAGATAATCCTGTTCTCTTTACTTCTAATTTCATAACACATAAGCAGTCTTCCAATTAATATTTTGACTTTGGTATCAGAAATTGAGTTCTAGATTCCAGACAAACTGTTAAATTATAAATCTAATGTAAAGACTTGTAATTATAAGTCTAATGTAAAGACTTATAATGTTAAATTATAAGTCTTTTATAAATTTTTTTTTTTTTTTTTTTTATTTCATCATATTATGGAAGTACAAATATTGTTAGGGTTACAAATATTGCCCCTGCCCCCTCCCTCCCCCCGATATGTCCAATCCCCTGGTGGTGTACATCACACACGTTATGGAAGCACACACCCCTTTCCTCCTCCCCTCACCTGCCTGCCCACCACCTGTTAAAAATTTTTTTTTTTTTTTAACATTTTGGTTACATTGTATATCTTTGCCTCTCCCTAAGAAGGGTTAGAGGTATGCCCTCCCCCTCCAAAATGCTCATCTCATCCCTAAGGTTGGGTGCCCCCCCACACACCGAATCTCTGGTGAGCATTGCCACCATTTGAAAACCAAAG